>JAOCPT020680464.1:0-16872 GCA_026546935.2 Palythoa grandiflora
CTTTATTTAAGGGTAGATACAAGGGATAATACCCGCTACCCATGTGGCCATAATGCCCAACATAGTGGCTGCTAACACTCAGGCTCACTTTATTTAAGGGTAGATATAAGGGGTAATACCCGCTACCCGTGTGGCCATAGTGCCCAGTATAGTGGCTACTAACACTCAGTCTCACTTTATTTAAGGGTAGATACAAGGGATAATACCCGCTACCCATGTGGCCATAATGCCCAACATAGTGGCTGCTAACATTCAGGCACACTTTATTGAATGGTAGATATAAGGGGTAATGCCTGCTACCCATGTGGCCATAGTGCCCAGTATAGTGGCTGTTAACACTCAGGCTCACTTTATTTAAGAACTGATACAAGGGGTAATGCCCACTATCCATGTGCCCATAGTACCCAATATAGTGGCTGTGAACACTCGGGCTCACTTTATTGAATGGTAGATATAAGGGATAACACCCACTACCCATGTGGCCATAGTGCCCAGTATAGTGGCTGTGAACACTCAGGCTCACTTTATTTAAGGGTAGATCTAAGGGGTAATGTCCACTACCAATGTGACCTTAGTGCTCAAAATATGTGCTGAACTTGTGAGCTTGTGAGTAATTTTCACTGCTTTGGTATATGTTTTCTTTGAATCGTCATTAATAGAAGTTTTGTTCCCGTTGCAGCGATAGTAAAAAACGTACGAAGGTTGAGCAAGAAACAAATGAAGACTTTGTGAAGGAACAGTAGTTATAATGTATAAACTTAGTCGCTACTTGCGGTGAAAGGAAAAGAAAGGTCGAAACGTCACGAAATGTTAGCTTTTTATATTATTAAATTTTTGGACTTTTTTATACTTTTATATTTATACTAAGTTTTAATGCGTTATATATTGTCGCAATTTTTTATAATTAAAATTTTGAAAGGGAAAGAAGACGAAAATAAATTAGAATACTGAGTATAACTTGGAAAATTAAATAAAAAAACACACACACACGCAAAAGTAAAGACTAAATATTGTAATAAAGAGGTACTAATTAAAGGCCCATTTCCACTTCATTCCCAATTCGCAAATCGCACGCGATCCTTTGTCTTAAATTCGCATGCGAACATTGCGATTTTGGTCCGTTCGCAATGTCTAATTTTTTGCGAACGTAAATCGCGTGCAATAAAAATTTGCGAATTGCGAATGAAGTGGAAATAGTCCTTCAGGTATCTAATTGTAACCTGAGAAAGTCATCAGCCTTTTGGATTAATGACTTGAGTAGATTTGGAGTGTTACTGAACTGAATGATTACATGCAGTCTATTGTTACATTAGCATAGGTAGCTCTCTTTCTAACTGAGATACAAATCGTCAAAACTCGTCAAATCTCATTTAATATCTGAACTATTTTATAGAATTTAACAAAATTTAACAATTTTCAAAGTAAAACCGGGCGAGGCCATGAGTCAGAAGCGATCACGTGACATTCGCTCGCGAGGCAAAGAAAATAGGGAAAATATTGTATAGCCACTCGAAAGAGCAACGCAACTGTTTTATTTTAGGTTGAAATTGATAGAAAATGACTGAGAATTCAACCTTTAGATTTGTGACCACATAAGAGAAAAGATACAGAACTCTTAAATATTGCAGTGCCTCAAAACACAAATAATTTTATAAATTTTTGTTTCTGATATTTTAAGTGGCACCCGCGTTGTTCGCTCTGGGAGAAAATCATTGTTGAATTGAAAAATAAACAGACCTCCTTTACGCTATTATTGTGTGGAGATATAGAGGCCCTTGACTGAAACGTCCTCAAAGTTCCTCATATTCGCGGACACCTTTTCAGCCTGGGGGATGTTTAGCTTTATACAAAAAGCATAGAGAAAGCTCATTAGCCATCGTCAGAGTATATGCAAATTCGAAAGCGTATAGCAAGATTTGTTTTGTTTGTGTTTCTGTTTTGTTCTTTGAGATGTCGATTCTTTACTTTTATGTCGTATACATTATTACCCATTTCTTTTTACTGCATGGCTGCTCTAAGAATTCAGTCGATATACTATTTAGTAATATATATATCTTAAATCCGCGGTTGCCATCTGTCGGATATCAAAAGAAAAAAATACAAGAAAATAAAAGCATTAACAATGATAACGACAATAATTAGTTTGTATTGTAGTCCTCTAGAACTGCATTGAAAGGTTCAACATTGTTCTTTTCAATTAATCCTTTGGCGAGAGTTCCATCCTCGATTGTTCTCACAAAGAAGGAATACATCCAAGGAATGCCATCTGAAGTTTTCCTACAAATGACACGTAAGGTGTTGGAGTGAACGTAATTTGTGATTTCCACAGCTAAATCTAAAAAAAAAACGCTAGTTCGATTTTGGGATCTTTTTGGCATCTCAAACAAATCCGCTAACAACACAGGCAACTCAAAAACAAGCCATTGAAAAGAAGCGATCAGATCAATTGTTAAAGGTGTCGAAAATTTTAATGGCTGTAAACTATAAACAAACAGCGCCCATACAAAATTCTTGCGTGCAACACCAGTGGGATTAATCGTAATCCGTTGGCCATAAGCCACAGCCAATATCTTCATTGTTTTCAAACATTTCACTAGATTATGTGTGTGTTTGCTCATTAAAATTCTAGTGGAATGCACTGCAACTCCAAGCCCAAGTCTGTGGTACAAAATTTACCTGTAAGTACGTTATGTATCGCGTTTAATAGTTGCAAATACTTTAAAGAAACTATATAACGACGACAATCGCCAACGACGACGGCTCAGTAAAAGTATACTTCTGATTTACTCTGTACTTCTTTCTATACGAGTCATTAGGATTTTGTTTTCTCCGCCTTAAGCTTTGAAAAAAGACTAAAATTTCATCCTTGAAGGCAAATAAACTTTGAGAACATTTTTGTTATCACGTCCTCGGCGTCCCAAGAACTCCAAAAACTTTATTTTCACAGACTGTTTCTAGCCACAACAACGTGTAGGTGCTCAGCTCGATGCATTCCAACATATACGGTTATTGTGTTTGCTATTATTCTTTGACGTCGCCGTCCTCATTTCTTTAACTCGGTGCTGGTAGTTCGTGAAAGACTTCAGAGGTAACAACCTGAAATTATATTAACGTGTGGCAAATGGTAATAAGTTATACGCGTGAACAGTATGAGTAACTCGTGCAACCGCAAATTGCACAACTCCGGCCTGATTCAGAAACTTTTTAACTCCTTCGATTAAATTGAGGATATTACACGGTGACACAAAACAAATTTTATTTTTGAGTCATGAAAACAATATTTAAGCCCCGCGCAAACGGTTTCAACATTTGCTTCAACATTTATTCGATTTTACGAACAACAATGTTGAAACCGTTTTTGTCACCCCCTTTTAAACATGTTGAAACGAAGTCGAAAGGATGTCGAAAATGTTTAAAAGGGTTTAAACCTTGCTTCAACATTCTTTCGATTTTTCTTTTGTTCTCGAAAATGTTGAAGGTTGTTGAAACCGTTTGCGCGGGTCTTCATTTATCGAATACGCGCATGGCGTCCTCGTCTACGGAAAACAATAGGTTGGAGCTTCATAATAAATACCAGACTTCTCACGCAATTATGTTGAAACAAAATCGAAACAAATGTTGAAACCGTTTGCCCACCCGGTATTTAGCATCGTTCAACATTCATAAACACCGTTCGATAAAATCGAATAGATGTTGAAGCAAATGTTGAAACCGTTTGCGCGGGCCTTTACGAACAAGTACGAGTGAGAAAAATATTTTAAACACGTAAGAAAATCATATCTTTAAGCCCCCGTGTAATGTTGTTTTTGTTTTATGGATAAACTTTAGAACAAACTAACTTAAAGACAGTAGTCAAAACTAAATAGTTTGAAAACTTTGTTTTCTTTGCCACGAGCTTTCGGCTCGTATTGTTTTAATGTTTATTTCAAAGATATCTTGCATGTAACTGGGTGAGAAACTTCTCTGTCGTAGATAGCGATCAGTAGTTTGAACAATAAGCTTTGATTGAATATGGTTCGTACACTGCTCAATTTTTATCTTAAAGCTGATGTGGCATCTTTTCCTGCTACTTGTCTCGCAACTCCATTATACGATACGAGGTGCACGAGCCATTGTAGCTGTAACATCCCGTGCAATGGCTAAAATGTTTGCGAGACAAGTTGCAGACATCGCTACCGAAAGTCAAGTCCAGTTCTACTTTTCACAATAATTTTAGTTACAAATCTCAAAATGCTGGAGCCATTGCTCCGTATAACACTCCCTTCATAACTTGTCCCGCAACGTTGCACGAAAACTTACCACCGAGATCAGTTAAATTCGTGAGGGTTTTATATTTTATCCCGAAACGAGAATGTTTCGATGTCTCGTTGCTCATTTATATCTGCAAGATATTCCCAGATGATTGGAAAATCATACTCGGGAGTTCTTTGATTTGTTCTATTGATCAGCGCCTGACCTCTTGTTGAAAAGTCGGGAAGCCGCCATATTTTTGAAAACAAGCGACAAGAAGTAGAAATTAAAAGGCGGGAAGAAGGGAGCGCGCACACACATCCGGGACCTGCGGTACCTAGCTTTTTCCTACTTCACTCGGTGAAATTTTAGAAGTATCAGAAAACGAACGAGTGAGTTTTCTGATACGTATCAACGAGTGAATAAAAATCGTACAAAGCATTTTCCATGCTGTAATATGTTTATTTCATAGGTACTGAGACTTCCTTTTTGTGTCGCAGACAAATTTATTTCGCACAAGTGAGGCGATAAAGGATGCATAATAGTTTATAATGTAAAATCGCTCAACAACATCAAGAGAGAATAAATCTCTCCACACAAAAACTATTAATTATAAAAGCTGATGAAAGCCAATAAAATTTACAATATTTAACACCGTGTTTATCATATCTTAGCAACGTCTAATGTCTATGAAAATACAAAAGCGAAACTTTGAAAACGATTAGCTTTGAACTTTTAAACTTTGTAGCCGGAAGTTGGTTCGTACACGTTGCTATCTTTTATGCGAACCGAGATAATAAATCGGCAAATGTATTCATTCAGTTCAAACGCTAGAATACCTTCAATTTTCCTGTCTTCGTCCTTCGTTTTCAAAAATGTTTCAGGCAATCTTACATCTCCTTCAGTTTTTTTGAGCAGTATTTTTGTTTTCTCAGTTCCTGAAATAAAATTCTTCGACAGAGCAAACAGAAGTAAACCTTCCCTCGGTTTTTGGTGCAACGGCTCTTGGGTGACGTAACCGCCAGTACGTTCATTCATCATCAGTGAAATTTTGTCGTTCGCGTTTCTGATTGGACGTACGGAAATTTTTTCACGGTGAAATTATGTCGTTCGTGCTCCTGATTGGCTACGTGGTGAGTAAATCTCAGTACCTATGAAATAAATAGAGCAATTTACACGGCTGCGCGGACATGTGAAGTTATCATCGAGTGGAAAAAGTATTTCACGAGTCAGCGCAGCGAAAGAGATAATTCTTTTTTCCACGAGAATATAAATTTCATATGTTCAACTAACGTGTAATTTTCTTTTTATAATAAAGATATCTCCAAGGGGCCGTGTTATTTTCTTGTTATTATATAAAATCTTCACAGCTAAGCGATGCTTACATCTTCGGAAAACCTTAGGAAATTATCGAAACTATATCCAATAGTTTCCGAAAATCTACGCCAGAAAGCTTCGTAAATATTTGAAAGCGTTTTATTGCGTTTTTAGATTTCTAAACAATTTTGGAGAATCTTCGGAAATTTTTGGCAGTGTTCGAAAATCTTCGGAAATTTTCGGAAATTTCGGAAGTTCTTAAAAATCGTCTTTAAGTAATTTTGCGAGAAAATTTTCGGTAAAACAAAGGAATGACGTCAGCGATATCTGATATCTTCACCAGTGAGGATATGGAAAATATGTCACTCGTATCCCGGATGTAGTGTTGTGTGAATTCTACGAGTGGCGTATTTTACAGTAAAATACTCATACTGGATGGCATATCTTTGTAATAAAATGAAATAAAATGCTCCAAAATGTTCTTCGCATCATTATATGATAAAAATACAGAAACCGTTGAACCTTATCTTTATTTGACTTGTGGGCACTTGACTGAAAAATGTTCAATTTACACGTTAACACTTTTCACACGAATGGCATAAAAACAGTATTTCCGCTATGCTAGTGGCGTACATACGCGCAACACACGATATGCTTCTGAAGCTAACTTTTACAAGGCGTACCTCAGAACTAACATAGGCAAACACTGAACCAGAAAAGCCATGCATGGCAACATGATTTATGGCACAAATCACCGAGGTAAGTGAGCTAAAAGGTTTTAACAATTGTAGTTTTTAAAAAGCCAAACGATATTTACTAATGAAGCATCAAATATATATATTCCAGGCCTTGAAAATCTCTTTTAAATGCCGTAAAACCGCAATATAATAATAACAGAAAACAACTATTGGCCAGCTAGAAGACTCCAAGGTTAAGATAAACACTAGACATTTCCTACTTTATCTTATATTTACGACAATGTTTTATTTAGGAAAACAATCTACTTGAATCTAAATATAGATATCTTATCATTAGGTTAAGCCATGAATACAAGAGGCAATTTCTTTATCAAGATTTACGGTTTTTCTAAGCACTGCTAAGAGTTTGTAAAGAAATAAAATCCTTTATACCAAACTGATTACAACTCAACCCAGTTTCTTTTCGGGTTTGAAACAAAACACGGATTAACGATTTATCCCTGGGTTAGTGCTAACCTACTTTTGACAAATGACTGGACCCTGTAAACCAGTGGAATGTCAACTCCGCATAATTTATCTTAGTACTCCCTTGAGAATGGCACCAAAATACATGTCAAAATGACACTGAAACGTCGGTTGGTAACACTAATATTTTTATGGAATGTGAAATAAAAATTGGTTTGTATTGTATTAAAGTGGCAAAGCTAAATTTAGTTAAAGAAAACAGTGCTGGGACCTCCCTCGTAGAGAAGCACTGCTGCATTTCGTGTTGTTCTGAGAACTGTATGCCGCTCTCAGACCCTCAGGCACTCGCATGTCTTGTCTAGATTTAGCTGTTGTTTCGTTTTATCAAATTTTATGTCGTAATCCAATGAATAAGGTCTTCAATCAGTACAATTTTTGGAACTTCAAGTAACTTTGATATTGTAGTTGTGTGCGATATTAGGTGACAAGTCCCTTTGTTGGTTTTCTACTACAGAAAACAGACACAAAAATATTGGTAGCTGTCGTGACTTTTGCCTGTCTTGCTCAGTGGAGTAAACACGATTACCGATTATATAACGAAAGATACTTTCAGTTTCACCAGTTTACGTTGAGCGTCTACGCTGCATCAAGTCAAGCATCACAAAAGGCTGTCTGGTAAGGTTGACAAGACAAACGCTTTTTTGGTTTGGTGAGTAAAATATTGAAATATGTTTTGCTGTTTCTGGTTAGTCAAGACTATAGAAGCTATATTAGGTTTATTTTCTCCTTTTGGTTACAAATCCAAAACCTTTACTTCTCACTAACAGAAGAGCATGGAAAATAAAGATAACGGTTTTGAAAGAAACGCAGAACTATGCAGATGAGAGATTTTGTTACTCTCAAAATACAGAGCCCAAAAGCTAATTAACATCAAACCGTGTTGTTTTCTCATACTTTATAGACACTAATTTGAGCTGTAATTGTCGTGTTAAAGTTTTAAGAAAAGTTGAAAAACAGTAAGAACCGCAAAACTTTCTTTAGACTTGTAGAAGAAATTCAGTGCTGCTTGAATTTCGGCTTAACCGTTTAGGTTAACCAGCCCTTGCACAAACTAACCCAGATGACAATGTACTCAGTGCAGTTTCTGTTCTACTGGTTACTTTTGTCTTTTTTTCAATCTGACTGACTTCGTGGTCCTGGCCATATGTCGCTTTTACTATAGATTTTTAATGACGTTTTCAAAGATTTTGCATCGTCTTCTCAAACTTTACTCATGCACTGCTTTTAAACGCGACACTACATCTCTGTAAGTTTTAACGCTCTCCTATTGTAAATAGTCACTGTACATTAGATTCAGTTTACATCACTATAAAACAGTAATTTAAACTTAATATAAATAAAGATAAAAAAGGTTAAAAAAGAGGAAAGAATGAAAAAATATAACACGCAATAAAATGCGAAATTTGTTACGATTGTTATTTGCACCATCTGACCTGCAGAAATTTTATCGAAAAGGATTTTAAGGTTCTTTGCATGTAGACAAAAAAATGAGAACTTGATAACTCTTTACTTCATATCTATTGTGTCTGTCTGCCGCAATTTAAAAAAAGTTGTTTTCGATTGAAGCCTGTGCACATTGTATGGTATTTTTAGCGGTTTCAGATTGAATTTATTGAGTGGGAGTGATATTCCTACGCCATGACAGTTGGCAAATGCATTTGGTTTTGTTGTACATGCACCGAACGTTAAGCAAAAACAAAACATAATTTGTTAGTATTTAAAAATAGTTTCAAAAATAATCAGTAGCGAGATGACCTCGTAGTAATAACAAAATGTTCCATCAGTGATTTGAGATGGGGTTTGGCAACTGAAGAGTGATAACATATGCTTTGCGTAAATCAACTATATTCCACTGATTCAGTTTTCGTGCTTAGCTTGAGTGAACTGAAATGGAACTAAACTAGACTTTGATAGCTATTAACCCGTAACTTCTCAAAGTGCTACCTTTGAAGATCACACAGACTGAGAAATGATTCAGTGTTAATGACAAGTTTTTTGTTGTTTTTTTTTATCAATTTTAGGTCCCTTTTTGCAATTGTCTAGACAGTGCGGCCGTGCGGGTCACGAAAGTGCAAATTGCGCCGCATGTCGGTGACCATCCGAACCGATATATAAAATCGCGACAGGTTTTTGGCATCAAAACCGTTACATTATAGGCTCTGTTATAATTAAGAAGTCGTTAATAAGATGCATTGGTTAACCTTATTCCAGAATAGATTAGAAACATAGTCCGGATTATTTTTTAAGAGCTGTTCCATCCGCGAGTCGATTAAACATTTATTCCGTTTTTTTCCTCAAGAGTAATCCGCGATACATTCCGATAAAAATCACAATCTCTCTCTGCGTTCTGTATACTAAATCTTTTTCATTCCTCAAAATTTTATTTTTTTTCAACCTTGCCTCGAACAGCAGGCAACGAAGCCGCCACAAATTCCGGATTTCTACAAATAGAATCTAAAATTTTGCGTACAACAACAACAACTCAATTTAGTGTGCTCAGAAAAAGTATTTACAATCATACAATGATACATAAGTATTACACGCTTATTTTTATAAAGAACAATTTTATAAGAACAGCGAGGCTCAAATTTGCCAAAATTTAAGAACAATTTAATTTAAGAACAAGCTTAGGCTGAGGCTTGATAACTAGGAAAGTTTTTGTTGTAGAAAATTGACGAAAAGTAAAACATAGCGATACAGCATAAACTCCATAAAAAGGCTGCTCAACAAACATTGAAGGTAGTTCGACTCTAAATTCGGCCGTACAACACATGTGGGCGCAAGGCGTTTCATTTTCCATTACCTTGTTTTATTTTGTTTTTTCCTCAATAAAACCGCTCACAGAAATAAAACAAATTGAGGCTGAAATCACCAAAAAATGAAATGTAAACTTTTTGGAAATAAACAGTTGTTGTTGTTGTTGTTGTTAAAACAACAAGCCTCGGCAAAATTTACTGGTTCTTATAAAAAAAAGCGTGTGCTTTAAACCCAAGAAATTATGAGAGAATAAAATATGTATTGAGTTAGTGAACAGTATTTGTTCAGCTAGTGATCATCGCTTGAAGTTCACCTGTATTTGTTGTTTGTAAGACATATTTTATTTAGTGCATTATGATTTATACGCATAGCCAAAAGGCATGTGTAAAGGAATTTTAGCAATTTAAAGTATGCGGAAAACACGATTAATAAGAACAAAATAAGAACAATTTGAAGCTGAATCGCGAAATTGCTATGAAAAAATAAGAAAGTTGAGCCTAAGCAAATTTTTAATGTTTTTTTTTAAAAAGAAGTGTAAATGCATCGTATAGATACAATTTTAACTGTCATCTTTTTCCTTGGCTTAGACTGTTTCAAAATACGACAAGTTGTAGAACTTATGTTAACATTGAACGAACACTGATCGAATCAGTAAACAGTGCCTGCCACCAAAACTTTTTGATTCCTAAAAAAAGCGCACCGCTGGATATATTTTAGAAACAAATACGAAATAAATATTTTATTTAACGTCAATTAGAAGGAGTTCAATGAAGTGGTTGCTCATTCTTCCTGGCAAGAGGCTAAACTTTGTTTAATCGCTCGACTGCTCAGATCTTGGCGTGAAAAAAGGAAGATTATTTTAAAAAATACAGTTTAAAGATTAATATATATGGGCCGCGGTGATCATATAGGGACCATTTATTTTCATGTTTTTTCTTTTTGTTTTTGTATAAATATTTCATCTGTCAAATATATCTCACAAAACTCATCTTTTGTGAAAAAATCTCGATGATCGATATATGCATGTGAAAAACTACGACACTTCGAAGTGGCCCAAATCCTAACACACTGAAAATCATAATTTAAATTTACAATGAAAAACGTTTTCTGTATTGTCGGTGTTATTTATTTTCCGGCAAATGACAACATTCATTTTGGTAACAAAATTTTATCCTACTTTATATATTAATATAGAGAGGATAACATATAGTGGTAGGAAGATATGAATTTCATTTTCGAGTGGTAAGAACAAATTTTACGAGTTATGTTATTGCAAACATAAGAAAATGAACTTTCGTATCTTCAAGCCACCGCGTGTAATGTTCTTTTCTAAAATATTTCGATAAAGTTCAGAGCAAATTAAAGACAGTCGTGAACAAAAACGTTACGTACCATTATTTCGAAAACTTTGCTTCATACAGCTACAAGAATAGACTTCGACTGAACTCTAAAACCTGTCACCTGTTACTGGCGCTCTTGGCTTGAAAATTTAACAATCATTCTTCGCCTTTTAGCAATTGATTTTTTTTTTCTGAGCGGCTTTTATTCACTATGGTTACTACCTTGATTATAACTAATGCAATTGCTGACCTGGGCAGAAGGAAGTCAACATTTGTTTTCACTTACTGCGCTTGTTCGTAAACTATTGTTTTATCATATCTTTAAACGTGCAGTAATCGCTATATATATATATGCCCGCCTGTAGTTTTCTACTGAGTAAAAAGGCACGAAAAAACGGAAGTTGCTTGTTTCCGGTGTTTTCAGGACTAATCCCGAGATTAACAAGTCTGATACTTGACTTGTTGGAAGAGAAGTTCGGCGCAACAACATTTTTTACTATAAGAACCAGTAATTTTAGTTTAACGTTAGCCTCAATTCTATTAATTTTTACAACAATTTGAGCCTTGGTTTTGTTTAAAGTGTTCGTCGAGACAGCGCAAATTTGAAAAAGTAAATGGTTGGATTAACTGCTGGCTTTTGTTGCACTCAAAACAGGAGGCGGAGTCAGTGTGAGAATGGCAATTGGCTTTACGAGCCAGAAAACTTGTTTTGTTTGTGTGTGTAAAAATTTTAGGAATGTAATTTGCCGCTGTCGCAAAAAATATTATCTCGCGTTGTAATCCGGTCCAGACTTAATTGTTATTTCTTTAATTAACAGGCAAGTTTTAATGTTATAAAATTGCTTCTATTTTAAAAATTGCGTTTTTTTGTTGTTACGTTCTCGCAAATTGTTAAGCCGAAACTCGCCAAAATTGCAGAAAGACGACCTCAGAAATTATATACCTGTGTTAAAACTGTTATTACTGAATAATAATATAATATCAAAATAGCCAAGGTTTATTCTTTTTCTTAACTCTGTGAGGGGCTTTTATTGAAAAAAACAAAATAGAAACAAGACACTTAAAATAAAACGCCTCGCATCATATCACATGGCTATGAATTTAGAGACGAACACCAGCTTAGCTATACAGTGGAACTTCATTAATACGACCACCAACGAGCTGAAATGATTTATTCTTATTAACGGAGTAGATTCATATTTCATAACTGGTATGTTTCAAATTATGTGTTCCTCTATTACACTTCAATAAAGAAATAAACATTTTCTCCTCGCTGCCTTCATAATCACAGCCTGGTAAAAACCGACGCAATCGTTTGGGAGAATTCAACAACTGATCAATGAAAATCCAACACGCAGTCGGGGATTTTCGTCTGCTCGAGATTTCTCACAAACTTTGCCGGGGTTTTCAACAGCCTAAAAGGCAAAGAGAAAAGGTTTTATTTCTTTTATAAAATAAGTAAACCATGATATATACGAAGCACGATTACCTTTCTCTCCGTCATGATCATACAAATTCTTACAACGCGTAGGAGACAAACACTTCATTTTCGTGTTTCGAAGCGCTATGACAACACACTTGTCGACCAATCAAAACGCACGTACCATGTAACTTATTTTATATAACAACTTTTTTCACACTAAAACTTTGGATTTGACATGTAACAGACACTTCACAGTTTTTTTTAAAAAGGTTATTTCACTCGTTGAGTTTGTGTCTGGGCTTGAGTGGTCGTATTAACAAGATTCAAAACAAAGAAATTTACACTCTCTCTTATTCAAAAGTGGTTGTTGGTCATATTAATGGGGCCGGGGTGGTCGCATTTAACGGGTGATTTTATAAAAAAATTTGTGGTTATTTTACCAGGCCAAAAAATGGTCGTTATTGCAAGGTGGTCGTATCAACGACGGAGGTGGTCGTACAGCGCAGTTCCACTGTATTTCTAAGTTAACTTACGAATTACGAGTTTCTATCATCGGTCTCAGCTTGTTCTTGAAATGAAATTGTTGTTTTAAAAATTTGGTCTCGTTGTTCTTAGAAAAATGGAGCCGTACACGTGTGTGTTTCGACTGCAGACAGAAAAGTTCTCGATTACAAGGTAATGTAATGTAATGTACGTGTGAGCCAACAGCAGTGTCAGTTTTTGTGAGGTTAACATAAGGTATCAATAAAAAACACCTTATGTTTGGCTGATAATTGTGGCATTTGTGCAACTCAGCTTGAACTGAGAGATCTCAGCATCATTTTACACCTCCTAGTGAAATAAGCCCCTCGTGGGAAGCCAGTGCAAACGTCTCGAAAACGTTTATTTTGTTGCAAGATCCGTAATCACAACGTTTTCGCAAGGTGAGAGTTGACCGAGGTTTTTTGCTCGTTGGTACTTAGCGAGAGCTACAACTAGTTATATATTTACGCGGATCAATGTTTAATTTTATATAACAAATTAAGTTGATAAAGATATCTGTTTTATCGCAACTACAACCTAATGTCAGTGAAATCAGTCCAGCTCCAAAAAACAAGACCACCCACTCACCGACTACTGACTGCCCACTGATCAAGTAGCTTTTTAAAACAGTAAATACATATGTTGTAGTTGTCCAAATCAATTTCCAGTCAAAGTTAATCCATAAGAAAATTTGACACTTTACAAATTAACGTTAAGAATTCTTTCGCTTGTTTAATAATCTGCACAAAAGTCAACATGTGTAATGTCGCTCTCACGCGAAGATTTGACGTAAATCAGTGCGAGAAACCAGGCAGGAAATATTTTAAGCCGCTTCTAACAAAAATTAAAATACTTCACTTGATTGCGCGGTTAAAAATCATAATGGTGGATTATACTGAACTTTTAAAGTAATCCTATGTTGTGGTGAAACATTACTTGTGGATCAAAGTCCGTCATACGTCCGGGAAACGACAAAGAAATTTAAGCTAAACTGTTTAAGACGGTCTATACAAACACGATATTGGGTCAAAAGAGCACAAAGTTTGGCAGTTTAGAAATTGTATACGAAAAAAGTCTTTGTCTTTGTCCACAACAAATAGTTTATAATGGCAAGGAGAAGTCATTTTGTCAGCAGAGTAATTTACAATCACATGCTAAGCAAAAGCAATGATGATAGATTTAAAGGTTATCGTGGTGTCAATGTTATTAGAAATATGATATCTGACGCGAACACGAATATTTTGTCTGTTACGTGTTGGCCTCAGTCGCAAACCGTTTCTAATACGAGTTTGCATTTAAAAGAAGCCCTGCGCTGTTTAAATCCCAAAAGGTTGATATGTATATGCTAATAAGTTATTGTCCTTTTCTTATCTCTTACACCACAAAGTGACATGACTTTGAACAAAATTAAGCTGCGAAAATCCTATTGGTTGAACGGGGAAAACTTTATCAACCGTCTTTAGCTGTGTTTGTTTAATACATTACTTTGCTTCGCTAATTTTAGGTTTAATCACTCGCGAATTCTTCAGATTGTGCAATTCACGAAAGAAGTCGATGGGATTAATGTCAAACTAGTTTAGCACCGTGGTTTTTATTTCAGTTGAAGGTAAAAGAATGTTCTATAATTGAATATAGTTGATATCTAACTTGTTTACTTTCTCCACGAGATTGACGCGTTACTGCAACAATCCGTGGAGGTACAACGCAGACGCTCTTCTCCCATCAGTTATTTACAACACAAATTATTTCGGAATTATTCTTTGATTTATTAAAACACTTCAAAGTTGTGATCTTGCTTATCATTCATCAAAGCAATCACTAAAAGACTTTAAACGACTTTGGCCTTTGGATCAAACAGCTTTCACACGCTATATCACTCCAGGTCAGAAAGTGGAGTACTTTAGTTTATACAGGACGCGGCTAAGTAAATTTCCTATTTCCCAAAGCTTTTCACAAGTTTTTTTTTTCACTACAAGTGACATGGGATCCTTACAAATAGAAGAGTAAAAAGAACCACAAGCGATGCTGGTAAATACGCCGGTTCTTAAGTACCCTATTTATTTCTATAAATTAACATCTTTTAGTTTTACTTACTTGTTGAGCTGTTTCGAGAAGTGCTATTCGATTGGGCAGAGTTCTGTTCTTGGCGGTTCATCAGTGTTAAATCCTAGCAGCGGTCGCATAAAACTGAACATACTGTTATAAACCGCCACTCTAACTTGCCCTGCAGACGAGAAAACAGCTTAACATTTTGAGGCCTTTTGTATGCCACCTATAAATAAACAATATACAACCATTTGTGTTGTCCCGATTACAGATAAAACATTGCGCATGCGCAAACTTGCTGTTAATTAACTTTTGTGTACAAGAGCGAACTGATTTACATCAGAATAACACGTCCTTCTCTTTAAATGCTGCTTTAAATCGCAAAAGAAGCCGACCATCTTTGTTATTATTAGAAGTTTGTACTCTCACTTAACGGGAAAAAACAATTTTTAAACATGCTGAGTTATAAGTTTATGACTTGCACATGACTTTTCAATTTTGACATTTTTGATCACGAGAAATCGAAAGAAATCGAAACTAAACTTTCCGCTTTGTCATCGTGTTCGTGGGATCTCTGAAAAAAGGAAAGAATGGTAATTTATGTGGGACTTTGCATATAAACGTTTATCCAAGCCTGTCTTGAATAACAAAAGTTAAGACGATCAGATTTCGTAACCCACTTAAACTATATTTGATACGTCGTGTGAAGTTTTCCTTTTCTAGGATTAAAGAAAGGATCTTTAATTTGCTTTTATCAGAAACGTTTTCTTTATAAATTGTTTTGCCGCGTTGAATTTTAGCGAAAATGCTCTAACCATTTTGATGCGAACAGCGAATCACTGCTAAGGACCCAGACCCAAAGTGTGAAGGTAAAATAACCGGGTCTTACCAAAAGCCGCAGTTTATTTGTGAAAAGTATGATAAACAAACACCAAAAGTCACAAAAAAACCCTGGTTCTACGTCATACAATGATTCTGCGCAATGGGTCGGTTGTTTTCAGCGGTTTAATTTTGTTTCAGTGGAGTTACTTTAAACAAACAAAACTCCAGTGACAATCAACCGTTACAAATGCTTCCGACGTCAAAGAAATGTAATGCGATAATTTGAATTCTTTTTTTGCTCCACTGAACACTGAGCTACTACTTGTACATTCTTTTGAATAGTTATCTTTACGAGAGGACTGAACAAGCAGCACAAGATATAGCAATGAAAGCCAATGCAATCAAGTTTAACATCGAGAAGCAAAATCTTTTACCGCTATTCAGGATGAGAAGATTTATAAACACAAGACAGTAGGCTATGAAGTATATTGTAATGTTTGTGAGTGCATTAGATCGCCATGATGCCATGATAGGGGCCTTCTAAGGGGTTTTGGCGACAAGCGACATCGCTCCAAAAATGCAAAAAATGTAACAACAATCTTGTTCTAAAATACCGACAGCCGACATAACCTTACGGAAAAAGCGACAATTTTCGACCGCGATAATCCATTTTTAATTTCGACAAAGCGACATCAGTTTCACTTTAAAGCATATTGGCAATGAAGGAAAATAAAGTTAAGTGGAAGCCTCCGTAACTTAAGCGATTTCTGTGATTTATATGTTTACACTCTAGCCATTAGAGTCTTCAGAAACTAAAGTGGTCGATCTTCTATTAAAATGAAGGAAGTTTTTACGGGCGCTACTCTAGTCTTTGAATTAAACAAAATTAAGCAAGTTTAGCGAATATTTGTAATTCTAGCAAAAAAGCGACAGCGACAATTGTAATGCAGCGCAAAAGCGAAAGAGACATTTGACTCTAGCCAAATAAGCAAAAGATGGGCTGGAAAATGAACAACAGAGCGACATCGGAAGGCCTCATGATATTAATGTTGTCTGCCAGAATCCTTCATTTGGATATTGCAAGACTGCATGGGTTGGACTTCGTGAACAAGTGCTATGAGCAGCACATGCCGAAAAGACTCATGGAAAGTGATGAAGTAAAGTTCGTCTGGGACTTTTTAATATCCAAACA
>JAOCPT020680881.1:0-26217 GCA_026546935.2 Palythoa grandiflora
TTTTTTTTTCTGATTAATTGTAAACTGTATGTTAAAATGTAATTATATGGTACTGAATAAAGATGTATGTATGTATGCAGACTGAAGATGATAACGGCTGTTTGGTTTCGACTAATAGTTGTTAGTGTGGTTGCGTTAACTTCGCACATTTATAGAAAATTTTATTGTGCGACAAACGACATCAAGAAAATGTGTCCCACAAGATTAAAAGAACAATAACATTTAAAAGTCTTTCTGCTTCGTCTGATTTATGACTTTTGTCAAAATTAAGTGCTCAATTCCACAAGTCTTTGACTCTGTGCGTTTTTCTACATTGCTTTTTTATGCTTCATCACCTTAAATGTGAGTAAAATTCTTGTACAATAGAAGATAACGTGTAAAGATCGACAGACTACTTCGCACTTAACAACTCCTTAAGACCTTTAATGAAGTTCGGCGCCTTTCAAAGACTATTTGATTGTAAATAACAATTTTTAATTAGTATTTAACTAAATACTTCAGCTTTCGACTTATCCGTATAATCTTCTTTATTTTAAGCTTTTAACATCTCAAACTAGTCAAAACATTCAATGAAACTGGACGAGGTCCGTTTTAAACAATGACTTTATGGTTTTCGCGCGGAATTCATTATTTAATGCGGACGTTTGCTGAATTAAAGCAAATGTGAGTGTTGAGTCAACAGAAATCTCAACCCTTCACAAAGGCTCAGCGACTATGGTTTGTTTTTGAATAATTACTTAGAGCACCCATTACAGGCATTAGATTTAAAAATGATTTGCTTTCTTAAAACATTGCGAGGTTTCTGACTGTGTATTTGAAGAAAGTCTGCTTTTAGATAGCGAGTTATTACTTCAAACGAAAATACCTTTTGCTACCTCGAGTTGCTTGCATGACATACAGTATAACCCGAGATTAATTATAGGTCTGCTGACGACACCGTGCTCAGTGTTGGTTGGGGAGGTATCAACAACAGCAACATATCCGACCTTGTACTTAACATATTTAATATCTTCAGTTATGTGTTTATTGTTGCATGTTTTAAAGTTTGTGCAACTATACTTTTAGCTCTGGAGAACCGAGAGTCAGTAACCTCCGAGCCGGTAAATACTATATCTATATTATAACTTGTGAGAGTGAATCGTAATTACAGTGGCTTTGTTTATTTGTTTAGCAGAGCGTGGATTTATCTATCTGTGGCAAGGTTACCGTGCGACCCATTCACCCCAGCATATTGTCCAAGCAGTATTGCTTTCAAGTTGTGACCGCTCACGAAACCAAGTTTTTTTCCTGTCGTTCCACGGAGGATCTGAACAAATGGATCATCAGGTTTGTCTTCTTCTACATCCAACAAACCACACAAACGTGTAATTATTATCTGTGATTTAACTTGTTATCCACACACAAACACACACACAGTTCCTTATATATTTTGTCCTTGTTCTACTGCACTTAAGTGTAGACAATAATGACATATGTTGTCAAACCAACTTTTAGTTAATAAAGTCATAATCGCTATTTTACAACAAACTCAAAAACCAAGTTTTCATCTGTAAATTATGCTGTCATTATTACTGTAATGTAACTGTCATCATGGAAACATCACCACTACCATCACCATCACAATCATATCCATCTTCATCATTGTCACTACCATTATCATCAATTTTTTCATTGAGCTCAATATTTTAATTTTGGTTGCAGTATTAAAAAGTCAATACAACCAACAAGAGATCAACAATACAGAACGGACATTGGATTTTCTGTGTGGATTTTGGAAGCAAAGGGTCTCCCTAACAAACTCAAAAAGAAGTAGGTGCATTTCAGTGAAGCTATTACGAGGGAGGGAACTCAAGGCTTTGGGGCACGATTGATGAAGGCAGGGGAGACTTGGTGTAGCATTTGATGAAGGCAGGGGAGCCTTGGTGTAACATTTGATGAAGGTAGGAGAGGCTTGTTGGCACGATTTATGAAGGAGAGGAAACTTGTTGTTGATAAAGGGAAGGGAAACTTGGTGCCACGGTTGATGAGGTAAGGGAAGCTTGGTGTTAATGAAAGGACAGGAGACTTGGTGGTGCGATTAATGAAGGGAGGGGAAGCTTGCTAGCACGATTGATCAATGTATGGAAGGTTTGATAGCAGGATTGATAAAGGGAGTGGAAGCTGCTTGATGGCACAACCGATGAAGGTAGGGTAGGCTTGGTGCCACGATTGATGAGGGAAGAAAAATTACAATGCTTTTAAAAGGGAACTATGTTAAAAAGTGACTTGTAACCTGATCAATCTACGCTATTTAAAAGTAAGCTAAGAGGGGTGTTGTTTTAAAATTGAAGAATGGACAAAAGTATATTTCTGATATCACTAAAATACGCATTGGTAAACCAAACCTAGCACTTCTTACCACAATCACTTTAAAGCGGGAACGAGGTTTTGCAAGATCGATGTCTTGCCATTAACGTTTTATGTAAGTTTGCTTGTTTTTCAGGTATTTCTGTGAGCTGCTGTTTGATAAAGTGTTGTATGCGCGAACATCGTCAAAAGCAAAGACAGACATTTTATTCTGGGGAGAGAATTTCACGTTTGAGTAAGTTCACAGAACAAAACAAAAAATATATATAGAAATATTGGGAAACAAAGCACGCGGTATATGTTAATAGGTGGGGTTTGGATCAGAGGATAGGGGCAGGGGGCGTAAGTGTGGGTAAGAATTAAAATCTTAATGAAATTTTGTTGTTGTGCTGCTTTGCAGATGATAATATACTCCGTTTCTTAATAGAGCAAAAAAATATGAAAAAAATCGCAAGAGAAAACATTTTTTCTAGAGAAATAGTTTGCTACGGAGACATCAGTTGAGGATATTATAACAGCACTATATTCCAAAATGGTTTTCGACTTTTTTGAACCTTTTTGAATACTTTATTTAACCGCATTTACATTAAAGCACACTTTATACTACGTCGGGGGTGTGGTTGGTGCAGTGGTAAGATCTCTGCTTTCCAACCACCTGGTCCCGGGTTCAAATCCCGGTTCACTCTGAGTGTTGAAAGTTAATTAAGGTTTACATCCTTACGAGGTCGGTAAATGCACGAATACCAACTTTTGCAGGGGGCGAACCAGCGATAGAGAAATGTCCTTTCCAGCGGGAGTTAGTGACACTCATCCGTTTAACACTACAGAAATCAGAGATATGCACCGGCTCTAATTTGGCAATATAGTCGTAAAATTATTCAGCTACCTTGTACCATATAAGGAATTATGAACTAAGCTTGTTTTACTAGGAGCTCAAAATGCTCTGTGTTTCACAACAATTAATTTATTTCACTATATCGCAGTATCAGGTTCATGTAATGGTTCGGCGTTTTTCAGTTTTGTTATCAAACTTTTGTTCTGTGCAAGAGAGAAATGTGTTGTATTATTTTTCATTGTTTGCCGGTTTGTCGTTTTTGGGGTCTAACTTTTATTTATATTTACTTGAAGATAAAAGAGGGCGAGAGAAAAGTGTTTACTCGTTTATATTAGATTTGCTACGTCTTTGCACTAATTCCCCGCGTTTGTTTCACCCGAACAGCGATTTAGCCAGTGTGACTAAGATTTGTTTTCAAATCTACGAAGAAGAAGCGAAAAGCAAGAAGGAGAAGAGGAAATTAGTTGGTAATCAGTAAATTTATACTATCATAACGACTAGGCTACGTTTCCTTTAACGGTGATACTAACTACCCGGCTTCATACCTTCTACCACTAATACCAGGCACCGCACCTTCTGCCCCTACTAACCGGTTTTACACCTTCTGCCACTACTACCCGGCATTACATGCATCTTTTTCCGCTACTATCCGGCGTCACACCTTCTCTCACGAGCGAGTATTCTAATTGTTTTAGTAGAAATCTCTGGAGGGTAACAAAGAATCAATAATATTTTATAATAATTATTGTTTTAATTTATTCAAACAATTAATGTTGACACTAAACAGTTTTCTTCTGTAGGCGTGCTGCGAGCGTAGTCTCTCGAGTGAAATTTCAAATCGTTTTCAGACGCCATATTATATCTCACAGGTGCTATCTATCACCTGATAGATAGCGCCTGCTCGCTTCAAATTCCGTCCTTAAATATTCGAAATATTCACTAATAATCTACCCTGAGCGAACTCGATATTGCAAACGTGCAAAAGAGTAATACAACGAATAAACCGATGGGCATTCTTGAAAAAATACATTTGCTCGGACAGATTATTTTAAGTACGTCAAGATGTTCTATTTTACTGTATTCAAAACGATTCCGAAATGTCTAACAAGCAAACTATCGAGTTACACAGTGCATGCATGAGAAACGTCACAGCAGTCAAATCCCTCCCCTCCCCCCAAAGAATTTGTCAATCTTAGTTTGACTCGGAAAATTTTTCTCCCGCTATTCGCCACTTTAGAAACGAGTTTGGGACTGGGACGAATTTAGGACTGCAAAGGCGCTTGGGATCATTACAAGGTTCAGCTCTATAATACAAGCACACTGGCTAGCTGGAAAAGAAGCAAAATGCCTGAAATGCCGAAATTAAACTGCTGCGTTTGTGGTTGTAGCAACAGTCATCGCAACAAACCGGACAATTTCAAGTTCTATTGTATTTCTAAAGATCCCGAGCTTCGTTGAAAGTATGTTGCAGTTTTGAGAAATGAAATTTTAAAAACAGAATTATCGATAACTCGCGTCTGTGCCGATTACTGGCAAGAAGGGGAAAATTGAGCCGTAGGCATTTACCAACGCCCCTGGTCTGTCTCTAAAGCAGAGAGAAGAACAATAAAAAGAAGAACAATAAAAATATTGATAGAGATGCGATCAACCGATTCAAAAGGAAAAGAAAAGTAAAGGACGACGATGATGAAGCGATCAGCGAAATCGAGAGCGCAGTGATTGTAACACAACCGAGGAAGAGAAGCGAATCATGGACATAAAAGTGTAATCCGACTTGAATTTCGAACAATTGAATCAGCTGGAAAAAGAAATTTAATCTCTAAGACGTGAAGTACATGGCTGTAAAGATGAAAAGAATAAACTGAGAGCTCAGTTTGACGAAGTAAAGTGAGAGAAAGGGAAATTAGTGTTTCAATTAAAAAAACGCATCAAACACTTCACTTCAAAACAACTCTGTTCCTAGTGACAATCCGAAGCGCCTTTGCGGTCCTAAATTCATTCCAGTCCCAAACTCGTTTCTAAAGTGCCTTATTCCGGTTTTCTTTCCTCTGGGCAAACGACATCAGCTAATTACAACAGGCTGGGGGCGCATCATATGTAGGCCGCATGTATAGCGCCTGGCAGAGATAGAGGCGCCTTTATATGCCCCTTGTCCTACTTCGATTAGTGTGTCCTTGCAATTTAGTCTAATTGCAAAAAATAAGGCGACATTTACATGTAAAGATCAGTTGCGCGTGCACATTTCCTGCTCAACCGAAGCTTTACGTTTGTAGCTAATGTTTCGCAGTATATGTTCAAATTTCCGGAAGCTTCCACAGCAAATGCTAGAGCTAGAACACCATCCACGATCGCATACTAGCTAGATTCTGAATACGATCTCCAGAAATAAATGATTATATTGTCTATGCTCTTTTAAAAGAGATCCACATGGATTTACATTTATTTTAAAATGGTGTATAGTTTTTTATGTCACTTGTTGGTTTCACGTATAATGTGAAACTAACATCAACATTGTTATGTTCAGGGTCAGCAGAAGTACTGGTCAGCAGTTTGGAGGTTGGTCAAGAAGTTGAGAAATGGTACCCTATCACGTTGGTTGGTACTAAGGGTACTGGAAACGAAGGGCCTAGCATGAGAATAAAAATAAAGTACCAGGTAAGAATAAATTAAGGAATGGTATATTTCCCACGCCACTTAATCCGCATCGTGTAAAACGCTTTTGGTAAAATAAAACAATCAGGAGAACATAGACTTGATAAATACTTCTTCATGTTAACTGATTATTTTGTATCGCGATTGGTTAATTGATTTTGCTCAATTTCTACTGAAAAGGTTTTTATAAAATTTGTATGAAAGCTCATTTAATTTCTTAAGTTTTGAATGAAAGATATTATTATAACTTGGGGTCCCACATATGTTTCGTACTGTTTATACCCAATTTTGTTCCTATTCACCAGAATGTATCCGTATTACCTCTGAAGTACTACAAAGAGTTGTTGGAGGTAAGTTTTGTTGTTTTGTGGAATCCATTTATCTGTCTGGTTTATATAGCTCAAGAATCTAGCAACTGGCATTGTTAATATTGTCCTGGAGCTTTTTGTCTCTGTCACTGATAGTTTCTTTAATTGGTGTAACTTCAGATAAGTAGCGATGATTGCCTGCACGTGTACAAAATTTATCAATACGACTAAGGTATTTACTGTCAGATGCACAAGCCCATAATTCGATTCCATATATAAACAAGGACATAATTAAAATATTGAATAACACGGCTACATGGTTCTGACTGGTATTACTTGGTCCTGACTGGTGTTAGATGACCCTGACTGGTGTTACATGGTCCTGACTGGTGTTTCATGAGGTTGACTTGTGTAATATGGCCTTGACTTGTGTTAGATGGTCCTGACTGGTGTTAGATGATCCTGACATGTGTTACATGGTACTGACTGGTATTAGATGGTCCTGACTGGTGTTACATGGTCCTAACTGGTGTTACATGAAGTTGACTTGTGTTACATGGTGTTGACTTATATAACATGACCCTGACTTGTGTTATATGGTCCTGACTGGTGTTAGATGGTCCTGACTGGTGTTACATGGTCCTGACTGGTGTTACATGAGGTTGACTTGTGTTACATGGTGTTGACTTATATAACATGGCCCTGACTTGTGTTAGATGGTCGTGACTGGTGTTAGATGGTCCTGACTGGTGTTAGATGGTCCTGACTGGTGTTAGATGGTCCTGACTGGTGTTACATGAGGTTGACTTGTGTTACATGGTGTTGACTTGTCTAAAATGGCCCTGACTTGTGTTACTTGGTACTGACTGGTGTTAGATGATCCTGACATGTGTTGCATGGTACTGACTGGTGTTAGATGGTCCTGACTGGTGTTAGATGATTCTGACTTGTATAACATGGCCCTGACTTATGTAAGATGATCCCGGGTTGTTATAAACGACCTATATAGGTATCACACCTAGAATAAAATATGATAATCTCGACCTTGCACCAATCATGAAACAAAGTAGCATTGTAACCTTATAGTTAAAGTTTGCCAAGTTTCATAGCCACTTCACCTTACAAGGTAAGGCAAAACTACAGAAAATAGGGTGTTTCTTATTTATAGAGCTAACCATTTTAATGCTTATGCTGCTTTACAGTATCTGCAGACGAACTACATGACGGTGTGTGAGACTCTTGAACCAGTGGTCAGTGTAAAGGCTAAGGTGAGTAAATACGTTTAGCCCTTGAGTGCTTTATTTTCAATTCATACCCATCCAGTCCACTTGCTATGACCGCGTTTTGCAGTAATTACTTTACACTTTATGTACTAATGGGTATACCGGCAAAAGTTTTACGCGATGAAAAGTACTGTTTAACTTTCTGTTTAACTTTACTGTTTAACTTTCGCCGCTCGACTGTTTGCGTTTCTCTTTTGTCTCCAACACAAGTCTTTTGTTTGCAAATAATAAAAGCAAACGTGACTTGAAATTCACCGCTTTACTCTTTTGGAGTAAACACTGTCCAGCTTTGTAGAAGCTCAAGTTGATGCTTCTTCTGGCCAACAGAAACTGTAGCTGAAACCAAAGCGGGACTTCATGAGCTAGTTTCCCCGAAAGCCCTTCTTTATAAAACGTTTATTTTTGTTATACACTGTTATTTTTCCAACAATCCTACCCCCTCGGAAAAAAGGAAACCTTTCGATCCTTGCTGTTTACGTTTTCAGTGGATTCCAGTGTTGTCCCAGTTGAGAACTAAAAGAACTCTTCTTTTGTCCTATAGGATGACATCGCTCAAATGTTGCTGCGCATTCTCCAGGCTTGTGGGATAGCTAAAGAGTTCTTGATTAGCATTGTTCTTGCAGAGGTCAATACACTCGGTAAGGGTTAACCCTTCAGCCCCAGGCAATTTATCAACATCTAACTTCTCCTTGCACAACCCAAACAAAATTATACAATTGGTAATGAGAAATAAGGCATTGGTCAAGTGGAATAAGCATGTTTGGGACTTAAAGGGTTAAAAAGATTTATAGACAGGATGCATGTGCAAATATTGTTTTTCGTCGGTGCACCTGTATTTAACATAATTGTATTTAACCTAAACTATTGTGTTTTAAACTTTCTTGCATGTATTAGATCAACAATACATCAATCTTTTAGCCATTTTAACACTAATTTTTCATACAGAGGATGAAAATTTGGTGTTTCGTGGAAACTCTTTTGCAACTAAAGCCATGGATATCTACATGAAGATGATTGGAGAAACAGTGAGTTCTTATTGTTATTTTGATTAGATGATTGTTCTGATTATTTTATATAGTCATTACCTCTAATTATCTTACGCCAATAATCATCTAAATAACTCATATTTATTTGTTCGCAGCCTTTTGTTAATTTAGTTGGGAAGATAATAGCTAGGTAGGAACTTGAATTTTCTTTCATTTCTTGGCAGCACACGATCAGAGATCTCAAAGATTCCCTTTTCTACACTTTCATCTTCTAACTGTAAGAATGATTTCTCTGTTACAAATAGTTATTTTGTATGCTACTTTGTACATGAAAATACTAAAGTGAGAATGATGTTACAATTGTAGTACCTTCAAGACACGCTTGGTGATTTTGTGCGTTCTATTTACAATTTTGAAGGTGATTGTGAGGTGAGACGCTGATGATCATGTTGTTTATCTTATTGCTTATTAGGCAGTAACATTTGTATCTTGGGCCCACAGGTTTATTTTAAATAGAACAAGTTTATTTTAAATAGTTTATTTTATTACAAAGCTGTTATTGCTGCTAGACTAAAACTGAATGATGTTTTAGAGAATGGTTGTATACACATGATTATATATAATAATGTTTACAGTGCTTCCTTCAAAAAATGTTTTCGTTTGTTAGCTACATTGAGCATATTAGCAGGTGAAGAGGCCACCTATGTGGATACATGTTAACAATCTATTATTAATATTTTTGTAATTGTTATTATTATTATTATTATTATTATTATTATTATTATTATTATCATTATTGTATTGCACTTGTATGATCATCTTTGAATTTATCCTTAAAATTCTATCAGTGATTAGCTACGTGGGCCAAACTGGGCTTTCATTTAATTACAGGTGGATCCAACAAGGACACCTTCAGGAAGTTTAGAGTCTAACAAAAGAAATCTTAGCAATTTTGTGGAGAAGGCGTGGAATCACATCTTGTGTTCATCCCACAACTTTCCAAGGTAAGGAAAGCTGAAACCTTGTTGCAGCAGATTGAGTGACCAGCTATTTACTAAATCGATCTGGCACTGTCTGTGTTCTAGCGATCTTCAGGAGACCTTCTACGAACTGAGAAGAAAATGCAGTGGGCAGGGAAAGAATATCAGTACCAAGTTAATAAGGTAATAGATATTAATATGTGATAATGGTTGCAAACTATGAACCTAGCATGAGCGATGTTGTATGTCATAGTAATAATTGTTATTCTTTATGCGTTTGACTGCGATTATTTTATGTTAAGAGCTTATCATGATATCATATCATTTCACTGATATGGCCTTTTTTCACTTATTCGGTTTTTATTCACAGTTTAAACACATGGAAATGTACCCTAAATGTGTAATACAAAGATATAATAAACTTTCACTTCTCCAAAACAACTTCACTTTTTGAAAAACAAACTTAATCTTTGCTTAATCATATATTAAAATCCGTGTATCGCTGGCATGAAAGCACGGATATTGTCCAAGGTGCTTATACTGTTTGAGTTTACTTGCTCGCGGTACCGTGGCAAAATGGTTCATGTTCTTTTTGTTGTATTGTTTTAGTGCCTCGATCTTTCTGCGGTTCTTCTGCCCAGCAATACTTTCACCAAGCCTTTTTCATTTGGTCCAAGGTGAGTCATAGAAACGGCAAGGTAGAAACGCTGACTTTTGATGACAAGTGAAAAGGTTATTGACCAGCATCAAACTCTTTCCAGAATTGAAAATTCATACACAAAATTTAAAACCGCAAAAGAAACTGAACAAAAGCAATCTCATCGTCTTTTCTTCTGCCCTAAAACAATTACTCAATGGAACAATCTACCGCACTTCGTCTCCTCCTTAACCCGTAGTCGTTTAAACTAGAAATCTGTTCTTTGTTACTGTTTTTTTAGTTTGTTTTTCTATTCTGTTGTACTTTTTTGAAAAACCCCACGTCATAAATCTTCGGCCCCTAAGGGTGGACGTTGCTGTTAAACAGTTCTGTGCTCAAAATCATTATATTCCGTACATGAAAGTCTAATGTTTGAACCGGGCCTTGGGGTACAAACCAAAGACTAAGAACAGAGTTATTAAAACTATCAGCACGGTCATAAAATATTTTCGACTAGTGAAGTATTATCACAAAAGACAATGGATATTAAAAAGAACTTTCACGAACGAGTTGTTTTTTTCATAATAGAGTTTCCTGATGAGAAGACATCCAGAGTTCTGACACTCATTGCAAAGGTGGTTCAAAATCTCGCCAACTTAACGAGGTAATGCTCAAAAATCCAACGTAATCTCTGAGTACTAGGAAAATGTATGAGTTTATTTTTATCAGCAAGTTTTCCATGAAAAAAGTCAAGTTACTTGCAAATTAATTAATTGTACTGCACTTCTCACTGGCCGGAAGCTTTGTTTTACTAAACGCGAATCAAAAGAAAAAAATGTCTGCTAATTTTTAGTCATGGTGAATACTTGAAGAACTCTTCTTCTAATGGCCTGCTGGTTGATAAAAGAATGGAATTTCTTTGATACTGCTATCCCACGGGAACTCTCAAAATTCGGTGGAATATTCGAGGGAGATGTCGTACACAATCATTTATTCAAGTTTATTTTGTCTATATCATTGTTAGTCTGTTTTTACTAAAAAGCTTTTGATCAAAACTTTGAAAAATAATTGTCACAATAGTATCGGAATAGGTTTTGTTTGTTTCATACAAAATCCCAGCAGTTCATTGAAGAGATTGTGGGATGTTTCATTCGAATTGTTGACGTCTACAAAGCTGTATAAAAAGATTAACGTAATTCTTTTTATTCTGTAGGTTCGGTGGAAAGGAAGAATACATGGCCTTTATGAATGATTTTGTTGAACGGGAGTTCAACAATATGAAACAGTTTTTAAATCTTATATCGGTGAGTAGAAACTAAAGCAAAGTTCTATGATTTTACCTTTTGATGAAGGATACTGCTGAAGTTAAACATTTACTTCGCTGGGGAAGGTTTGGTACTAAATTCAATGGTTCTTTGCAAAAATTGTCCCTAAAGTGCTGTGTGATTTGAGTATTTTTACGTATAAATGAAATCGTGATGCCGGATTTAAGCATTTTTTAACCTACTGTATTTTGTGTCCTAGTCTTGCCCTGATGTCACAGTAACTCAGAAAGATGATTGTATTGACCTGGGAAGAGAACTCGCGGTTATCTTCACACTGTTGACAGACCAGTTAAACAGGTTGAACCAGGTATGTTAAGGTTTTAATTGCTATGGTTTATTCAGTATAGCTAGTTACAGAACCTTGATGGCTAAGAGTCATGAACCAATTATTTAACTTATCAAACGATGGAGGATCTCCGCCAGATCGTGTTTTTTAGGTGCATTTTTCTTCGTTTTTGTAGTGTTAAGTAGATGAAAGTCATTGACTCCCCCTGAATGGGAACCTAACCCGTCACAGTATATACCCAGTAGAAGCTGGTACTCATTTTACTGAACTCGGGAGGATGGAAAACTGAGTCAACTTTGGCGGGAAAGAAGGTCACACAAATGTTCAAAACTCGACTAAACAAGGATTTGTACTTAGGACCATGTGGTTGGAAGGCTAAGGTCTTACCACTACACCAACCACGTCCCCTTTAAACTATTTTTTACACTCTATACATAACGGGGAAGATTTGTTTCACAAGTTTACCATTTACAATCGCAGTAAAAACCATTTCACAATATGTTGTTCAGAAGTTAGTACATTTTTTAACGTATTGAACATTCTACCATTCTTTTTAATTTAACAAATAGATTCCATGTTTGCGCGTGTCTGTTCAGAAACAGATAATAGATGACGTCAAACTGTGGTAAGAAAAAAAAAGTGGCATACGAGGCGATAGCCAAGTGTGTCACTGATGTTCTTACCACAGTTTGACGTCCTCTATGATCTATTTCTGAACAAACGCACAAGAACATGGAATCTATTTGTTTTATATAATAAAAAATTTTAAAGATTTGTAATGATGACGTCAAGCGTGCGTCTGTCCTCTAATAGATCACAGGCGAGAACCAATCAAAACGGGAGAATATCTTGGGTTATTATATAAAGGTAAATATAGCATGAACAGATACTTACAGTAAGTAATATTTATTTGTTCTTAGGAAGGTCTTGAGAAGGTCAAACCGCTGCAGTTCATCCTGAAGTCACTCCAGGAAGTGTATCATGGCTCGGAGAGAAGATTTGTGGAGGAAAAATTCGCACCTCGCAGGTGGGCTTCCTCATCGGACCTCATCAGCGATCAGGAGAAAGAGAGAAGCAGCATTTCACTGTCTACAATGTCCGACACTGGAGACCTGCGACCGAGTTACTCTCATGCAGCCCAGACACTGGACAGTTCCATAACTAAGACGAGAGCCAGGAGTCCAAGGTTTGTTCTGCCGACCCCCGATTGTTCACGGGTTCGAGTGTTAAATGCAGACTTTGGTGTGGACCCGCGGAGGTTTTCGACTCCCATAACCCTTTACCCTTCAGACTTGGAGTTTCTGGATGAGCAAAGGACGCTACGTCGAAACTCGTATCTAAATGCTATGTCCGGTGCTGACGACGATATTTACCAAAATGGCCAGCGAAATGGCAAAAAATTCAAACGACAGACTGCTCATATTAGCGAAGTACATTCTCGAAGTCAATCGTTTGGTTCAGGATCCGCAGAATTTGGCAATCCTACGCTACGTAAGGATTATAGAAACGAAAATGAACGGGAACTGTCTAATTCTTTCGGAAATTTGAACGAAGGTAGTAAATTTAATGAGAGAGAAAGTGACACAAAATTAAATCGACCCAGCACACCTGTTGTTACAGATCATTCTTCCAGTTCTTCTCAATCAAGATTATCTTCTTCAAGGCCATCTTCTCCAAGACCATCATCCTTAGCAATCATAGACACAATTGTTAGTCACGATGATACCCAAACCAGCCCACAGAGTCCTTCACCAACCTCCTCTCCTCATTTTGTAAGGAAGCGGTACTCACCAAGGTTATTGCGAGTAAAGACTGCGTCATTTCCTGTTAGATATGTTACTCGATCCTCTTCAGAAACTAGCAGCAGTTCTAGTGATAGTGGCTGGACCGCTCGGAACACGAGGATACCTGATAACGACACTAGTAGCTTACCAAATGGACAGCACATAAACAGGTCCTCTCCAACACATAATGCACTGCGCATACAGCGGAGTCGAGACTCGAGGTTTGTAACTGTAGTAGGACTGAGTAACGCTGCGGGTCAATTTGTCAAACTTCTTGTAACTCAACCAGTAATTGTATGAATTTATATATGTAATATATATACATACGAATAGTGACAGTTACACTGGTATTGTTAAGGATGCTCTTGTAATTTATGGCTTATCGTCTAATTTCTTTATCTTAGCCCTCATAGTTCAAGTTCCGACAGATTGTCTGCGAGACTCGAAGAAGAATTACGGGATGAAGAAAATAACGGACGTCCTAGGACTTTGACGGAGGTATGTATGTATGTAACAAAATGTGATACAATTCAATATAATAATATCCGACAGGTCTGATTCAGAACGCTTTTCTCTGCATGCGAACTCATTGTTAAGATCCTGATCTGTATTGCTCTGAGTTTGAATCTTTCTCATGCAATTATAGTTTGGATCTTTATGTTTGTTTTGTTAAGGTAAACCAATGCCATTAGGATTTTTTAAGATAGATTGTATCAATGAGAGTAAAATCGGCTAAAATGGTCCGCTAATATTTCTGTTTCATTCTTCACAGTATGAATTTGAAAATCAGGAGTTACGGCGCGAACTCCAAGAAACTAAGCGAATCCTGTCCTCCACCCACGAGCAGCTAATACTGCAAGAGTCGAGCACGCATAAACTCGTGGCATCTTTCAAAGAGAGGATTGTCGAGTGCGAGGACAGAATGCAAAGATTGCGAGAAGAAAAAGAGCAAGAAATTCGAGATCTGATGGAAAAATTGCTTAATAAAGAGGCGGAACTCCTTAAAACTCAAAAAGAAGCGCGAGAAAAATTGGAAGCCAAGCAGAAAATTCTAGAAGAGCATCAGAACCGGATAAGAGGACTGGAAACCAGTAACAACCGTCTACTGACGTCAGTTCAACAAATAAAAAACGAGAGCCGTCACCGTAAGACTGATATGTACAATGATATTGACTGTGATACAGTATAGTTTAATTCACATCAAAAAGGTCAATTCAAATCGTGAAACAAGAAATTATGATTTAAAATTTATTAACACGAGGTGCTGTTGTTTGGCCATTTACTAACAGATACGATTATACTTAACTTGGTTACTAACCTAGATTTTGTAACAGTGGATGGAAAAATTGAGGACTGTCCCACCTGACCAACCTCAGTCAAACTTCGTTATGGAACAGTTTGGAGTTTATCCTTTAAATATTAGCTTCAAAATAGATTTTAAAATTCACTAAAAATCCTAAATAAAGTAAATTAAATCATCTTTTCTTTTAAATCGTAGTCAAAATTCCTGAAAAAATTTACATTCTTAGTCGATTCTAATTACTGGAATTTCCAAATTTCAAGCACAAAGAGAAGTGCTATGCCTGAACTTTACTAAAACGTCGCAGAGAATGGTGGACCCAAATCATATTTTATACGGAAGTACACACTCAATCATTTATCAAGTGGTACTTTCATTTCGTTTGAGTACAATTTGATTTTGAACCAATGTTTAACACCACCGGTGGGACGTTATCGTATGATTAGCTATCAAGCAAAGTTCTACTGAGTTTCAGTTGTTATTTTTTTGTTTAAAACTATTATTTTAATAAAATTTCCCTTTTACCTGTGGTCAGGCATTAATAGATTATGCTCGCAAAGGTAGAATATTATGCTCGTATGTTTATGAAATTCTAGCAATAATTTAAGCATTAATAATTTAATGTTTATGTAAAGTACTTTTAGCAAAAAAATGCAGAAATTATGCAACTAACAAGTAAATAGCAAACTCATTTATTAACCTGTTTGAAACTTTACTAGTGCATTATTCAGTACAAATTACTTGCAAAGATCTTTCAAAATATTTGCAGTCATGCATGAATTTAGAAAGCGAAACCACTGAAACAATTGACAACTTTTATGATCAAGCTGGTTATGCGCATGCGTTGAGTCCATTGGAAAGAGTTCTCGGTCACTTACTTCGGGACCCAGATTTTATGAATGTGATGAAACACAGGCGAAACTTGATTGTGTTGCTTACATTCAGTTTGCCCCTAACACCAATAATGGGCCAAAATATTGGTTGCATGATCAATAGAATTATTCCAAAACCTATGTGAGCACAATTTGTCAAAGCCTACTTGTGGTAGATTGTCCCAAGAAGACAAAGTTCATAGCCTAATGTTTTTACTGGCCTTGCTTGAATTTTCGATAACAAAACAAAGTTTGCCACCCAAAATACATAAAGTGTAAATATGTTTACTCTCTTGATTTTGTCCACACTATTTTCCCTTAGAGTTTTGAAAATAGAGGGGAGGAGGAGATGCATGGAGTGAATGTAGCAAAAACCTCTAATTACTAAAATCCTTTTCCATAGCTGTTGTGTAAGGCTCAGCGATTAGGAAATATAAGTTATAAACTAATCAAGCGGTCGAACTAATTAACCATTAATAAATGCAATCATTTAATAAATAACAAATAATAAATTATGCGGAGACAAATAACTCGGAAAAACCGAGCTCCTGATGGGAATCGAACCCACGACCACACTAGTCGGATGCTGTACCACTGAACTATGGGAACTCATATAGTGAGCAAGGTGATTTGATCAATCGTTTTTAAAACTCATTTGTGGTACAATAAATAACGATTTCATGAGAACGCGTTGGTTGTGAGGCCATAGTAGCGCGGAATTCTTCTCTTCTTCTTTTTCTTCTTCTGCTCTTCTTCTTCTTCTGCTCTTCTTCTTCTTCTTCTGCTCTTCTTTTTCTTCTTCTTCTTCTTTTTCTTCTTCTCCTTCTCCTTCTCCTTCTTCTCCTTCTCCTTCTTCTTCTTCTTCTTCACTTATTCACTTACTCTTGTTGATCCTGTTTTCGTTATTACTTGTGCAGCAGAGTTCTTCACTTTTAATTTAATGACTTTGCTCTCCATATGAGTTAGCTCAGTTATGAGATAACTCAGTGGTAGAGCGTCCGACCGGTGTACGCAAAATCCACGTTGGATTTCCATCTGGAGCTCAGTTTCCTTCTTAAGTCGTTTGTCCTTTTTTTAATTTCCACTTGTTAACTAACTCAATCGATGCATATTTTGTCAGGCTGATAACATAATTTGATAATTAGACTTTTGTTCGTTTCCTCTACCACACCGATATCCATAACAAACAGACTTTTGTAACTTTTTAAATAAATTATCAAACTAACTGAAATTACAATGAATTATAAAAGTTTGCAAAGTAACAGGGACTAGAGTAAATAAGAATGAGAAAATAATGTATATACCTTACATATAAGAAGAATTAACCTATTTACAGTTAATAAAGAGATGAATTATAAACTTACAGAGGTTGTTGACTGCAGTTGATAACAGAAGACTGACTTCAAAAACAAAGGTCAAGGGACCAGTTCTGAAACTCGTCAGTTATATAGCCAAATCTTTGTGACGTTATTCTTTACATTCCGGTTAATTAGTGTCTAACTTATATGGAGAAAAAAAAAACAAAATAAAAGAGAACTAATTATAAAACCTGAACAAGATAAAAATAATGAGACCAGAGACAAAAATGCAGTTTCATAGAAGATATCGCTGTTGAAGAAACGCAAAACAGCTGGGTGTCAAAGCCATTAAGGAGTTCTTACATTCTTTGTAAAATTTCCAATATTTAAAAACGCATCAAGGGAACAATATTTAATATATCGGTCTCAATTTTTCAGAAGAGGTTTATTTTTGAAAGCTCTTGTAATATTCAGTACTTCTCAATTTGTACATCAATTAGAAAGAGAGGCACGTATGCTAATGAAGCAAAAAATGTAAACAAAGATTCGCCAATAGACCTCTATCATATCTGGCGAGCATTTTAATATTCTTTTGTCTATATTCAAATTTGGGCCTGACTAGCCTCGTTCTTGAGTCAAAAAAATCAAAAGAATCAGTGTTACCCCTAACGAGGCGAGGCAGGCTAATTTAATGAAGACAAAAGAATATTAAAGTGGCCTCCAGTTATGAAGATGGCGGCGTGGTTGGTGCAGTGGTAAGATCTCTGCAGGCCTTCTAACCACAAGGTCTTTGGTTCAACCCCCTGCTCAGCCGATTGTTGAACATTATTGTGACCCACTTTTTCCACCAAAGTTGACTCAGTTTTCCATCCTCCCGAGGTCTGTAAATGAGTACAAGCTTCTGCTGGGGGCTAACCTGCGACGGATTAGTGTCCCGCCCAGGGGGAGTCAATGACTGTCATCCGCTTAACACTTCAGAAACCGGGGATAAGCACCGGCTCCATGGGCCACTTAGGCTCCTAAAAGGATTTAGCTTTTTTAGCTCCAGTTATGAAAGAGGTCTATAGTAAATAACGATTTCAACAGTACGCGTTGGTTGTACGTCTATAGCAGCATCGAGTTTTTCACTTTATTATATTTGTATTAGACTGGATTTCTAAAATTCATTTGTTGCCTCCAGGCCGTCCTTTTTTCTTTGTTTATTGTTATCCGCTTAATTGGTATTTGTTGTCTATATTTTTCTGGTTATTGTTTTGAAAAACGTTACGGGGATAGTAACGATCAAATTAGTTAATCTGAAGATATTTTTTACCGGTCACGCTTTTTACCTCGTGGACACGAGGTGCTGAAGTGGGTCCTAGTACGGGCGACAGGCAGTTCGTTACGAGTTGAAAAACAAAATATTAATTAACAAATAAAAAAGGCTAAGCCTTGTATTGCACTGTGATAACACACGACCGGCATTTCAGAACCCGACGGTAACTTAGAATACGCGTACCTCTGCAGGCGCGTGTTTTCTACATTCCTCGAGTGTTTTTATCACAGTGTAATACACGGCTTAGGCTTATTCATTTGCTTTGATCAGTATAAATAGGACCCTACGCGCGCTGCCGAAAAACAATAAAACACGCTTTTTCTATGTTTTATACCCTAATATAACATAGTGTTTTGACCAATCAGAGCGCGCGTAAGGTCCTATCTATATTATAACATAAAAAAAAAACGATTCAAACCTTTATCTTTGTATTAGCTGCATGTTTCCTTTGTTATCGAACTCCATCATGTTTCAATTTCACAGCCGATACAATTATAAAGGTTACAATCGTTATATTTGATGTTGATATTTTGTTTTTCAACTTGTAACGAACTTACCCTGTCGCCCTTGGTCCAATACCAGATCTTAGCCAATCAGCAGCGTCACAAACAAGTCGAAGCTAGACCACAGTTGAATGCAAATCTCTTGGCTCTCAAGCAATGCAATAGAAATGCATCTTAGACGTCGACAATCAGCAGTGTAACAAACAAGTCGAAGCTAGACCACAGTTGGATGCAAATCTCTTGGCTCTCAAGCACAGAATTCAATCACGGCACAAATTTTCAGCCACTCTGTACTGTCAAATTGTTGTAAACTTAGCCGCACGTCATATCTTCTTGCCGTTGTCAGTTAATTTTAATCGTTACGACGTTATCAAAGTTTAAACGTAACTGCATTGTTAATTAGTTAATCTTCCAACTGTGCACAACATTTAAAGGCGTCATCACCTACGAGTTCCACAAAAGACAGGAAGAATTAAGAAGATCTAGAAAAACGTGTACAAGTGGTATTGTATATAATTGATCGGGTTGTCTTCCACCGACTACGCCACTAGATGGAATAGCAAAATGCTATCAGGAGTAGGGGAGACTCCTTAGGTGCACCTATTACCGACTTATGTTAAATGGATAGCGATGATGATGATGATGATGACGATGGCGATAGCGATGGCGATAATGTGATTATAATGATGATGATGGTGGTGGTGACGACGATGATGATGATAATTATGACACAGTTGGAAAACATTCGAATGAAATGACATAATTCCGCCGAAAGATTTTAATGACAATAATATTTTGAAATTAATAACAATAATGATAATAATAATAATAATTGGTTTTTCACAAGATATGAATACAAATCAACTATCAAGTTTTAAAAAGAAAGAAGGCGAATAACTAATACAATATGATAAAAAGTTATTTCGCTAATAATAGCACAGAGGGTGGTAAAATAATTACGTAAAATGAGACGGTTTAAAGCTGTTGGATTCATCTGGTTATTGCCAACGAGTGAACCAAACGATCACCCGTGGTTGACCATCCGGCAGCATTGTATAGAGCCGATGCTTCGATGCGCAAGTTTATGGGTATGCAGAAAAATCTCGAATGACCCAGACAAGATGCAGTGTTTTGTAAGATATAACGAAACAATAGGCTATCACGTGATATACTGGAGAACCAATCACACGGCGCGTCCAGCGATGTGTCACAATAGCAGTTTGCCCGATACAATAGCTGTGGTTACACCAGGCTTTTTTGCCGTGGTTAAAAAACTTTTATCCCACGGGAATTTGTTTTATGAGTGTAATCGATAATTCCTGAATGAAATTACCCACGGGGAATCTCCATGGATACATAAAAAAAAGAATAACTATGACAGTTCCCGAGCTTAAAAGCTTGCATACAGCTATAGGGAAACCACGATTGGCTAAAACAATCAAGCAGTAAAACTGGGTAAACACAGGAAGCCGCCCGATAAATTAGATGTTAATTTCAATATTTACCTCGGAAGTTTACTCACGTGTTACCGTCAGTGCCCGGTGGCGTGGTTGGCGCAATGATAAGATCTCTGCCTTCTAACCACAAGGTCCCAGGTTCGATTCCCGGCTCAGCCGAGTATTGAACATTTGTGTGACCTTCTCTTCCGCCTAAGTTTACTCAGCTTTCCATCCTCCCGAGGTCGGTAAAATGAGTACCAGCCTCTGCTGAGAGCTAACCTGCGACTGATTAGTGTCCTGTCCAGGGGGAGTCAATGACACTTATCTGCTTAACACTACAGAAACCGGAGATAAGCACCGGTTCCAATGGGCCACTTAGGCTCGTAAAAGGATTTATCAGACCCGACCTAAGCACAAGACGCCGCGGTAAACAGCAGCTAATGTGAAATGATATGGTTTCTGGATTTCGATTCATTTTTGCTTGTTGACGCGCAGCTATAACTAGTATGCCATTGCATTTTGAACGTTTTAGGTTATAAACTGGGACAAACCCCAAGAAATCTGTGACAAAACAAAATAAAGTCACGATTAAAGGTGACTCCATTTAACTTAAAAAAAATATTTTCAATTTTTAATTTTTTTCCCCTAAACTTTTGTAAATGGATGTTGACTGAAGATCAATTATTAACTGGAAAACCCTCAGTCCGTGAAAAAACTGGAAAAACCTTAGTCCGTGAAATCTTTTGGTATTTGGAATCATTCTGATAGTGGCAGTGACACTTACAGGAAAGTTTAACAACGGTTGATTTGTGGATAAATTTGTGTTGGAAGAAAAACTGGGAATACATTTTATGCTGTCTGGGAGTAAGCGAGAACGCGTCACAATTGTCCCACTGTTACGAAACAATATAAAATTTGCAAGCGTCGTAGACTAGGGTTTTGTTGACATGGTGATTCCACTGAGCACAAGTGCGAAAGCTCTGAATTGTTTATTCAATGAGTTGCGATACTTAGCTATGACTTTAGCTTCCATGATTTGAGGAAGGGTGAAGTCGAAGGGATTTGATTTTACGTGCCGGGCTGTTTCGGATTGCTCAATGATATCTACGTTTTCTTCTGTTCATTTTTTCCTTCCCCCAAGTAATTAAGAATGCCCGAGCGTTCCTTTGTAAACAGTGTGAAAAGGGTAATTATTCTTGTCCTTGAAACTGAATAAAGATTTGAGTTTCTTTGTTTGCGAATGAATGGAAATGTTGTACATTGACCATGATCATGAGTGACAGAATGAAGTGTATTAAGAATGAGTTAGTTAAGAGCCTTCAAACAATTCAAGCAGGCATCAAACTCCTACCATCCATCAGACGGAAATCAGAAATGAGCAGCCTAATCTTAGAATTGAGTCTTTAAAAACATTGAATTGTGAACACCTGAAAAGAAACGCCTAACTCATGAACAGAAAAACAGACGCCCTTTCAAAAAGCCGCAGACCCAAAAACACTAGAATACTAGAAACTGGAGGCAACCGAAAAGTGCATTGAGAATGAATAAGGATATTGAATACATTATGGTAATGACGCACAGCGACAACAAAATGACCTTTTGATTTATGTTTATAACGTAAATTTGAACTAAGGATAACAAAACGTAAGAAAAACAAAACTTGTTCTTCCGTTCCGGTAGGTTTCCAAACGACTTCCACGCGTGTCACTTGAAAATTTTAAAGACGGTGTCATTGTCGGACTTTTGGCTTGTTTCTATTGTAATGAATTGGATTAGATGTTTTAGATGATCAAACTGTCCTTAAATATCTTTTAGTGGCGCTTATGATTACGGCATATTTTTAGTAAAATGATAACTGGTGTATTGTCATGCGACGGTTTTTCCTGTATTGAGTGTCATTTTATGATCTGTTTGCGGCTTTTCAGTTCCCTCCTTTTTTGATTAACTTCGTGCCGTCCTTATTGTTTTAAATTATTTGCAGATAAACGTTTTGCCCTTGAGCAAAATTGCCTGACCGGTTGATATTAACTGCTGCTGTTGAGCTAATTGTTATGTAAATGTTTCTTGTTCGTTTTCAGCACAACTCAGTTGAATCACAAAACCGGTATTTAACAATTTTGTCAATTATGCTGAAAATAACAGGAATTAGTACAGTGAGATTATATGGTGATTTTGATATTAAGATTTGATTTTAACAAGGAATGAATTTTGTCTTCACTTCAGATAAAACTCCAACGTTTTGAGAATTTTATACGTTAGCAATCGATGATCGCTCGTTATCCACATTACGTCAACGCCGTGTGGCTCCATAGCTGACGAAGCAAAAAGCCTAACAGAACGCAAATTTGTTCTCCGCAATGAGAGCTGATGTCCACAGGGACTAAAGATGTTGATATCGTGAAGACCACAGTACTGAAAGCCGTTTCGTCTTATAAATTCAACAAGAGATTTGTCATTGAAGTGAAGAGCGAGTTGAATCCATCAGCATCATGCGACCTCGAACAGATTCCAAAACTATGTTACAGGTTCGTATGCGGATATTTCTACATTGCGTATAGTTAACAATTAACGCTGACATTGATCGTATATTCGTAATATGATCTGCTTCTATAAAAAGTTGCATTGAGAAATGTGTTCTTCATAGCTGCAGTTCACTAGCTGTCTAGTTCAATTTCACCGAACTCAATCGTTACTGCATCCATAGAGGAAACATTTTAAAAACTATAACCGCCATGGCTTCCAAAGGTGGTTCGAGAAGTCCCAGGAATATTTCGAAAGGAGAGGTAAGTGAAATTTTGCAAATTTAATCGCTCGAGCATCTATAAACAAATTGTACTTAACAGATCGGTGGCATATTCAAATATTAAAAAACTTCTGTCTTTGTTCTGATTTTGATAGTGACATATTCATCGAACTAACCCTCGGGCCACCAACCATAAGCAAGTGGCGGCATTTTATTCTTTGTATTCATAAACTAGCCAATTGATATTTCCATATGTCGTGAACGGAAGTCAACAAAACCAGACTTCTTAATGCATATTTGACGTTGTCGTTTATGTTTTTTTCGCTGACTTATAAACCCGGAAAATTACGCTAAAGCGAAATCTGTGTAAACGAACATCATATCTTTGGTGTACATGACTAAAGGTTATAAAAACAGTTTCAAATAATGGAATGTACACTCTGCCGATTTTAGCTGTAAATATCGTCACTAACTAATTCGCAAGTAAGAATAACAGTAGCTATTGCGGACAAATCAGTTGAATTCGCCAAAGTAACTTGAAAAGATCCGTGTTGGTTAGTTTTAATAAGACGTTATCTGCTCGCAGGCTGAATCGTTTTGTTATAACACCAACGAGCAGCAGGAGTCCGTGAAAGTTGAAGAGTATAGAATTCGTGATGTGGAACGCAAACACAATACTAATAACGAACACACATATCATATCGGTTCTTTGTTTGCACAGTGCTTCACAGTGATGGGTGACATGAAATGTCATTTGCAAAGTATCTTACTTCCGAGACAGTTTTTTTCGTATGCGGCTAAGAATTCGGACCCAAACATGTCGCCATGTTCAAATTTAAGAAATTCAAATTACGTTTTCATCCCTGATCTCCACTTATGACTGATGTAATTGAGTTAGAAGAAAAACTATTATCTAATTTCTCGCGAAAATTGTGGTCAAAATCAGCCGTGAATTTGTTATACAAAAAAGTTATGAGACATGACAGGGACTGATACGTAGATTTTATTTTCATATTTGGAATGTTGTAGATTTTATGCAGGTTTGTTACTTGAGCTATTATTAGTGACAAATTAAGTTGATAGGTTTCAGGTTGGCGTAGCGATTATCACTCGCACCTCCTACCCAGACGACTCGTGATCGAACCCTGGGATCCGCACGTGGTCTGAGATCAGACTCCGAGGGTTTTTCGCCCGGTACTCCGGCTTTCCTCCTTCATACAAATTAACAAAACACTAATGGCCTACAGTAATTGGCGAAATATGTCACAGTGTCCCTTACCTTCGGGAAAAAATTTTAATGAAACAAAATAAATGAAAAATAAACAGATGATCATATGGCATCACAATGGATTATCAACAAATAGGCTCGCAATGCGTGCATGTGGCTACTGACAAACTAATTTGTGTAGGAGATTATCAAGGACTCATTAACAGAGATAACTGGTATCCTGTTAAATAAACACGATTCGCAGCATGAAATACTTCAACCATGTAGTTCTTCAACAAATACTTATTTTCCGGCATCTAATAACTATCAATGTGAAAAATTTAACCTTTTGTACAAGTGTCAAGTGGTTGACTAACAATCCCAATGAAACTATGGCGCTTCATCGGGTTCAGAATTTAATCACCTAATTTCACCTAGGCACTTTGTTTAAAATCACCAAAACACTGAAACCATCATACTTTTGAAACCATTAAAATCTTAAAATGAACAGAAAAACTGTTAGAACCCATCACACTCTCACGAAATTATTAGGCAAACTCGGTTTTGAAATCACTACACTAGACCGGTATAGTTGTCGGGTTAAAATATGTCATCATGCACCGTGAAACCGTCAAAACCATGAAATCACCTAGATAGTCAACATAAAATCTTCAACCGTATTTCTTTGAAATGATCAACTTTTGGAAGTCGTATTATCGATTGAATATCGAACGGTCAGCCCCAGTCCATCAAAACACCCAAAAATTCCTTGTAAAAAATTAATTTTCCCAAGATCATGGAGAACAGAAGCGTACACGGCACAGAAACTGAGAAAGATTGAGATTTTCTCTCCATGATCCATGATATCGCTAGCAGACTGGAGCAAAGCACGGATGAAGAAACTGTGGCATTTGAGTCATTTCGACTTCGTTTATTGCCATTTCGTTCTTTCCGGACACGAGTTTGGCGAAGTGCGTCAGGCCTGTTATTGCATTATTGGAAAGTCTTGAAGTGACGAGATTAAGCACGATTTCAGTCCCCCTTGTATCTACGGAAATCATTTCCAAATGGGTAATACAAAGGTTTCAAACGTAAATAATTCTGTTTTATTTATAACAGTTGTGCAGATAAATTCGCTCTGTTGACTCTGCAACGGAAGATAAAATTGCAAGCACACCCCATTATTCTTTTTCCCATGGGGCTAACTTTATAGGAACATACATAAAATACAATATAATAAACTTTATTTCACGAGGGTGACATATATTAACCTAAAAACAGGTTTTCTAACATATGCCCCTCACTGAAACTTTTATTTGTTTACAAGGAATTGTTGGGTGTTTTGCTGCGATGGACTGGGGCTGACTGTTCGATATTATATCGATAATGACGATTTTCAGAAGTTGACCATTTCAATGAAATACGGTTGAAGATTTCATATTTTACTCTTTAGGTGGTTTCACAGTGCATGATGACAGATTTCAACCGGACAGCGATACGATTTTAAGCGAGCTCGATTAAAATTTAATTTATCGTCCAGTGTAGTGATTTCAAGACCGAGTTCGCCTGATAATTTCGAGACAGTGTGATGGGTTCAAAACAGCTTTCCTGTTCAAAGTATGATAGTTTCAGTGTTTTGATGATTTTAAACAACGTGCCTCGATGAATTTAGGTGATTGAATTTTTAACCCGATGAAGCGCCATAATATGTCCATATCGATTTTTCTTCCTCATCACAAGACCGCCAGCTACACAGGCTACCTCTTGCCCGCTCGGTATTGCCCGTTTTGTTCCCGCAAGAAAAGAAAATTGCGTGAAGCGAAATTACACATTGAGTTTTGGGCAATGCAGTCGCCAAGTCAAGAGGTCAGTCAAAATAAAGAAAACATAGAAGAGTTTCGTAAATTTAATCGTCAACAAAAACCGACAAATACAAAAATTAAAACGCAAAGCGATATGAAGATATGGAAGCGTTTTTGTCTTAGGGAAGCCTCACATATCGATTTTGCCCACAAGAAACGTCAATTTTACGTTTGGGGGTGGGGGGTTGACAGAAGTGACGTTTCTCTGTGACACGTCGTGGGAAAATTCGATATTTTTGTTAAACAATTCGAGTAT
>JAOCPT020680882.1:0-16864 GCA_026546935.2 Palythoa grandiflora
AAGTACAAGTAACAGTATCAGTACCAGTATTAGTATCAGTACCAGTATCAGCATTAGTACCAGTATCAGTATCAGTACCTGTACCAGTACCAGTACCAGTATCAGAACCAGTATCAGTACCAGTATCAGAACCCGTATCAGTACCTGTATCAGTATCAGTACCTGTATCAGCACCAGTATCAGTAACACTACCACTATCAGTACCAGTATCAGTACCAGTATCATACCAGTATCAGTACCAGTATCAGTACCAGTATCAGTATCAGTATCAGTACCAATATCAGTACCAGTATCTGTACTAGTATCTACCAGTATCAGTACCAGTATCTACCAGTATCAGTACCAGTATCAGTACCAGTACCAATATCAGTATCAATACCAGTATCATGATCAGTACCAATATCAGTATCAGTACCAATATCAGTACCAGTACCAGTATCAATACAAGTATCAGTACCAGTATCAACATCTGTACCAATATCAGTATCAGTACCAGTGCCAGTATCAGTACCAGTATCAACACCTGTACCAATATCAGTATCAGTACCAGTGCCAGTATCAGTACCAGTATCAACACCTGTACCAATATCAGTATCAGTTCCAGTATCAGTACCAGTATCAACACCTGTACCAATATCAGTATCAATACCAGTACCAGTGCCAGTATCAGTACCAGTACCAGTATCAGTACCAGTATCAATACCTGTACCAATATCAGTATTGATACCAGTGTCAGTGTTAGTATTAGTATTAGTATCTCAACCAGCATTACTACCAGTACCAATATCAATATTAGTATCTGTCGTTATTCTTATCAGTGTTATTGTCAGTACATATGTTAGTACTAGTATCGGTTTTAGTATCAGAAAGTAATATAAAATTTAGCAACCCTTCTAGTTTAGTTAAGAATTTGTTGCGATTGTTTTATATTTTTTTCAGTTTATGCAGAACACAAACTTCATCTTCACAGAAAGCAATGGAGAAAAACGAGGCTCCATAAGGAATACTTTAAGCACAAATCAAATTTGATGAAGTTTCATTTTCGAGAAACTTTGAGTGGCGCTGATAAAAGAGAACAAGGTGGAGGCATGTCCAGTAAACCTCATGAGCAGGAATTTCAGAGGCAAAACCAAGATCAGGTCAAAATCCAGTCACATATCGGGCATTCCATTTTGATATCAGGAAGGAAAAACTTAAGTTCTGTCTTGCGTGATGTCGGGCAAAAGCAAATGGAATCTATAAAGTTATTGAAGCAGACACAACCGGAAGAAAATTTGACAGCAATAGAAGGAAGTGATGCTGGTGCAGGAACTAAAGAAGTTGACAAAATGCGAGGTGAAAATTTAGTAGTTAAAAGGCCCTCAAACGAGCAGCTTCAAAGAAACACAAAGGTTCACGGTCAAAGTCCAAGAGTTCAACAGATTAGTACAAATCGAAATTCTTCTCTTCAGATAGAACAAAGTACGATGCCAGGCGGCCAAGGCAGACTTCAAGGTCATGAGGGCAACGCGAAACTCCAACTTGTTGACAACCAAAACAGTGGTATGGAATTAGACCAGAGAGAAGGTAAACAAGCACAAAAACAGCGCCAGGGAATGGTATTATTAGAAAACACAACAAAAAATCAGATGATGAAAGAAGGAGCGAATGTCCCAAAGTTGGAACAGTCACGAATGCAATCTTCATTACAAGAAATTGGAAATAGTGTAAACACTAGACCTAGCCATGTTTCCGGCGTGAACGAAACACGGCCATCAGAGTTGATAGATGGAGACAAACAAGTTCAGCCAATACATAGTGAATTGCAGAAGTTACCGGTAAAGGTAGAACAGAATACTTCACAATCTGAAGAAATGGTAGCAAAAGTTAACCATCAATCTTGGGAGTCACCACAGACTGCTCTTCTGGAAAAGAGTGGACTAACTAAACTAAAACAGGTAATGCAGAACATTAAGATGGGGGAACAGGAACGCTTTAATAGGACAACACAAAATATAAGACCAAGCAATGCAAATCAAACTAGTAGCTTTTCGTCGAATCAAAAATCTATCGAAAACCAACAATTAAATCATGTTCAACAGCAAAATAACCATGCAACAGATAAAGAAAATCAATTAGTTGCACAGAACCTAATTTATGGTAAGCCGCGAAAAACACTGGATGCTCAGAGGGCACCCCTAAACCTAAGACAGGAAAATATCAATAAAGCTCTCACTAGACCAAATCAAGTTGGGGTCTTGGGGAGTCAGCAAAAAATGGTACCGCAAGAATTTCAGTATGGTAAACAGATTGCCGGAAAGCAAGAAAATGAAAACTCTGTGCAACAAAACCAAGGACCCTCAATTATCCCCGGAAGTGAAATGCAACAGGAAAAAGGATTGGGTAATTCCGTGCAACAGCAAAATCTTGCGCAGACGGAGAAAATAAAAAACATGAAACAAGAGCAGGTAATAAGTAAACCACTGCAGCAGGGAGAGGAAAATACTCCTGAAAGAGTACAAAAAATTGGACGTGAAGGGGAACTAATAGTACTTGGAAAGCCTCATATTGGACAAGCGGAACAAATAAAACAAGAGCCTGGCATTAGTCCTGAATTTCTACCAGGTCTGCATTCTATGCCACCAACGTCAAGCAACACTATCTTACTTGCAATGACGAGAAGAAAACAAAAACAAAATGAAACAAAGATTTTTAAAGAGCAACGTGTAGATGGTGCAGATAACGAAGGAGACGTTGGCCAACAGATAGAAAAGCAATGGACTAATATCACGCAGGAAACAATGACACAACCGCTGCCAGACCAAAATGTTGAAGCAAAACTTAAACTATTGCAAGGTAACACACAACAGCAAACACTGCAAAGAGGATACGGTTTGGTTAAAATGCAAAATAAAATCCAAGAACAAATGGGTTTAGAAAACGCTACTTCAGCTGGTAGCTTTGAACAACCAAACAACATAGCGGGTGAAACATGGAATACAAGCAACAAGCATTCTGCTGAAATACAAGGTGTTTCGCTAGTGGGGAAGAGCCAAAACAATAGTACTAAAAATAATGTAACCTATGAAAAACTGCCGGAACCTGTCGTAGAACAGACACCGGAAATTGATAAAGCAAATTTGCAAGGATTAAAAGAAGAGAAAAATGAAATGAATTTAAAACAAGGAATGAGTAACAAACAAATTGGTAGTATAGTTTTACAAGGGATTGAGCAGAAAGGAAATCAGCAGCAAATTTTAGAAGGCCATCAGATGAATGCCACTTCAACAATGGATAGGTTTCCAAATAAGGAAATTCAGGGAAATGAGGGGACTGGTAATCAGCAGCAACAAATGGTAGAAGGCCGTCAGAGAAATGCTACAATAACAGTGGATAGGATTCCAAATAAGGAAAAAATGGGGATTGGGGGAACTGGCAATCATCAGCAGCAAATAGAAGAAGACCATCAGTCGAATGCTAATATAGCAGGGGACAATATACCAAATAAGGAAAGTATGCAGGAAGTTAATGGGACCGGTAGTCAGCTACAGCCAATGACAAAAGGCCATCAGTCGAATTCAATTATAACAGGGGACAAAATACCAAAACAGTCAATGCGGGGGGTTGAGAGGACTGGTGATCAGCAGCAGCAAATGACAGAAGGCCATCAATCGAATGCTACTATAACAGGGAATGAGATTCCAAATAACGAAATGCAGGGGGCTGGGGGCATTGGCAATCAGCATCAGCAAATGGGAGAAGAACAGCAGTTGAATGCTAAGATAGAAGGGGACAAGATGCCAAATAAGGAAATGCAGAAGGTTCAGGGGACTGGTAGTCAGCAGCAGCAAATGACAGAAGGCCATCATCCGTCTTATGCCACTATAACTGGGGATAAGGTTCTAAATAAGGAAGTGCAAGGGGTTGACGAAACTGGTAGTCAGCAGCAGCAAATGACAGAAGGCCATCCGTCTTATGCCACTATAACTGGGGATAAGGTTCTAAATAAGGAAGGGCAAGGGGTTGAAGAAAGTGGTAGTAAGCAGCAGCAAATGACAGAAGGCCATCCGTCTTATGCCACTATAACTGGGGATAAGGAAAAACAGGGGATTGAGGGGACTCTCAATGAGGAGCAGGAAATGACAGGAGAACAGGAGTTGAATGCTACAATGGAAGGGGGTACACTTCTAAAACAGAAATTAGAAAGCCGTTTCATGAAAAATAGACACGAACAGCAAAAAAATATTCTAGAACAAGAAGAAAACCCCATCAGTGGAAATAAACAGACTCTTTCTCAGGGAAAAGTTGAAGGAACAAACTATCCCAAAATAATTACAGGAGTTCAGACGGAAACGGTAAATCCAGGAAACAATTTCTACGACCGTCCTGTAACTCTAAATATTACAAACGTACCTGCAAATCAGAACAAAGGATTATTCGCAACTACCAATTCTACCTTAAACTTGCTTATACATGACTCAAGAAAGAGTTTTGGAAGCTTACCAATGTCCTTAGTGACACAAAGAGTGACGCAGCCAAAAGATACGGATTTTCTTCAGCTCATTAGAAACTATCAGGAACAAGTTGGTAGGAATGAAAGCCTGCAAAAAGACGTTTTACAGAATAACAAAGAAGGAAAGGAATATTCTCTTTTAGAGGAACAGAAACAGCACACCATTAGTCATGACCCCCAAACAAATTTGGTGCTTAAGAACATTCAGAGTATAAGGCGCAGGAAAAAATTTCAAAACGCACAACAGGAACAGAGCATCGATGTCGAAGGAAGAAATGAAGCAGAAAACAGGTACCCTGTTGTTAATTTACAACTAAAAGGACTTAAACCTTCCGGTCAGTTCAATGGCCAGGCATTTTTTAATAACTCGATTTCAATTACGGGACAGAACAATTCAGAACTTGCTTATAAACTGAAACAGAATTCGAGAAACGACGATACTTTGGATCAAAACCACAAAGCTAAAAGTAGCTCTGCGCTTGCTATAAAAGATATGCAGAAAAGACGCCGCAACTGCAAAAGAGGTTGGTGTACTCAACAAGGAGGAGAATGGAATTACGAGACAGGCTCCAACAATGTGCAAACGGGTGGGAATTTGGGAACAGGTGTTTCAAATCCGCAGGGAGGTTGGAGCTACGGAGCTGAAGTTCCTAACAAACAGGGGGAATGGAATTATCTGGCCGGCAGCTCCAATTCTGATAATGGTTGGAATTACGGAACAGGTTCTTCAACAGTATCAACGACAACAACATCGACAACAACTTCAAACTCGCATAATGGCTGGGGTTGTGGAAGCTCAAGCACTCGGGAGGGGCCAAACTACGGAACAGGGCTCTCTAATTCACAAGAGGGTTGTAATTATGGGACTGGCGTTTCAACTTTGCAGTCTGGGGTGAATCCAGGAGCAGGTGGATCTTCTTTGCAGTCTGGATCTTATCAAAGCACAACAGGAGTTGCTATTTCCCAAGCTGCATCAAATCATCTTCCAGGACAAGCAAGCTCACAAGTGGGAGTGGGTGGATGCAACAAATCCTCAGTGAGTGAGGGTACTGGAGGAAGCGGGAGTAGCCATGGTGCTGGGACAGAAACAGGAGAAAGTGGTGGCACAGGGAGTATCGGAGGAGGAGGATCTAGTGGAGGAACAGAAAGCGGTAGCAGCAGTGGCGGTTCCATGGAGGAGAGTATGTTTATATTCGTTACGTAAAGCTGACAATCACTCATATATCACTTATTTGGCTTTTTAGCTATTTAGATAATCAGATCGCCAATCGTTTGATCCAGTCATCAGTCCAGATATTATTCTGGACTTATCCAGAGAAATTGTTAATATTCAGCTGCTCATACAAAAAATCCAATCTTAACCTTTAATGAGGATATTGCCACAACAAATTTCCTGAAGTGCCAATGGATCATAATTAAAATTAAATTACTACAATAATAATAATAATAATAATGATATTAATATTAATAAGAATAAGAATAATATAACAATAAAAAGAATAATAACATGGTAACGAAAAATAATAGAAATAATAATAATAGTAATAATAATAATAATAATAATAATAATAATAATAATAAATACAACTGGAAATCTTGAAAAATCAATCTTGTCGATTAAGTGTTCCACTTGCATTAAAATCCGTTGTAACGTGTTTCCTTGTTTCAAAACTTTTTCGACTTTTAGGTGACGCAGAATTTGAAAAGGAAGCATTGTTGGTCCATAATCATTTCCGCCATATCCACAAAGCTCCTCCTATGCTATTAAATAGGCAACTATCCAAGGACGCAAAGGCATATGCAGAAAAAATTGCTAGGGTTGGATCCTTGACACACTCCACACAGCTGGAACGAGACAACGCAGGTGAGAATCTTGCAATGGGCTGCAAGAGTCATGGAACACCGCTGACCGGAAAACAAGCAGTCACTAATTGGTAAGTAAAAGTGAGCTAAATGGGGCTCCGAATGAATGTTACAAAATGAATATTTTTATTTTGCAATAGTATTTAGAGGGGGCGAAGGCTGAGTCATTCTATCATCGCCGATAGAAAGTGAGAGCGAGTATGAAGATGAACAACAACTTTTGATAAAAATTTTTTAAATTTCTTCAAACAATTAATGTTGACAGATAAACAGTTTTCGCGTGCAGGTGTGCTCTGCAGTCTGTCAAGTAAAACCATATTTTGTTGCTACCTTACTTTATCTGGAACTTTTTTGTCAATTAGAAGCTTCAAGTTCTCTTCAGAAACAAATGGAAATTGGGTGCTGTAGACGCCATAGTGGATCTCACAGGCACTACAAATAAATTCCATGTTGGCGTGCGTCTGTCCAGTAATAGACCATAGATGACGTCAAATTGTGATCAGAACAAAAAAGTGGCACACGAGGCGACAGCCAACTGTGTCACTGATGTTCTTACCATAGTTTGACGTCCTCTATGATCTGTTACTGAACAGACGCACAAAAACATGGAATCTAGCTATTTCTTTTAGATAACAAAAATTAAAAACTTTGTAATGATGACGTCAATTGTGCGTCTGTTCTCTAATAGATCACAAGCGAGAACCAATCAAAATGGGAGAATATCTTGGGTTATTATATAACACCTGATAGCGAGTGCGTTACCAATCAAATTGCAGCATTTGCGATAGTGACTAGATTTCTAGCCATATCTGTTATTGCTATTATTATAATCAGCTTTCATCGTCTTGCATTTTATCAAATGTAAACAACAACAGCAACAATAGTAAAAAAACATACAGTAGACGTTAGTGGAAGTCCAGTAACTAAAATAGCAAGAGCGGAATTACATTATAAATTCTAACTATTTGTGTAATCTAACATTGCTAAATTTATGAATAACTGAATGCATATAGTTCCTTGTCTATTTGTCTTGAATAAACTTCACTGTAATATTAAATATGCTAGAATCATGTAATGTAAAGATATAGAAGAGTGCACTCTTAGAATCAAACATGCTAAGTTTCGCTTTCACACCTATAATTTTGTTCACAAAACTTATCTTTCAAAAAATGTTTACTACATTAAAACAAGTAGTGAAAATTGTCTCCTATGGCCTTGAACTCACATATATTGCAAAGTCGCTGATCTCTTTGGAAATTTAATCATTAATATAATTCAATTTTCTGTTTTACTGTTTAATTAAGTTACACTAAATTTAAGGTTGCAAGGTTGGCACACGTGTTCAAACCCTGGATCTTCCGAGCGTTGAACAGTTGTGTGACCTAAAAAAAATTACCAGCTTCTGCTGGGGCTAAGCTAAATTCTTTAACGAGCCAAAGTGGCCCATTGGAGCCGGTGCTTATCTCCGATTTCTGTAGTATTAAACGGATAAGAATCATTGACTCCCCCTGGATAGGACACTAATCCATCGCAGGTTAGCCCCCAGGAGAAGCTGGTACTCATTTTACCGACCTCGGGAGGATGGAAAGCTGAGTCAACTATGGCGGAAAAGAAGGTCACACAAATGTTCAACTCTCGGCTAAACCGGGGATTGAATCTGGGACCTTGTGGTTAGAAGGCAAAGATCTTACCACTGCGCTAACCATGCCGCCGTCGCTGTTATTATATTGTCAGACAAATCAAGTATATATTGTTAAGTTGAATTTAATAAAAACTCTACTTGGATTTTTAGAGAATGGACTACTCTGAACTAACCCCGTTTCTACCACCGAAACACGAATATGTTATCTCAGTCAGACTCTCCAGCAAGCAGAGGAAGTTATATAGACACTACTTGGATACATTTGTGTATGCAGACGGAGATGTTACAAAAAGAGGTAAGCTTGTCGATCATTCGTAGGACAATATAGGTGAATATTTTCTGACGTCATTGTTTAAATCCTGCTTCATTAGCATACAACTTTAGGTAAAGAAACAACCAGAATAAAATGGAATTGAGTTTAAAACATGAGAAAGGCAAATAAATTGTGGTTAGCGTCCAAAATTTGGTTCTGTACAAGCAGTTTGAAAGAAAATACCAGTGTCCGAAAAAACGCAAAACAACTGGATGGCAAAACCGTTAAATGAGTTGTTACATTCTTTGTAAAATTTCCAATATTTAAAACCACATCAGGAGAACAGTATGTAACATACGGGTTTCAATTTTTCAGAAGAGGCTTATTTTGGAAAGCTCTTTTTAATATTCAGTACTTCTCAATCTGTATCTCACTTAGAAACAGAAGCACGTATGCTAATGAAGCAAGGAATGTAAACAAAGATTCAACTATACCTTGATACATAAAAATTTCTGAGGATTGTTCAGTCATAAAACACCTAAAAAGTCCTAAAACAATTGTAAAGAACCAAAAAAGTCTAAAAAAAAGCTCTAGTTATGACAGACTGCAATCCCAAATATGTACTGACTTTTTTTCTTAAAGTTTTATATGGAAATGAATGTCCAAAATCGCTGTAAAGTGGTTAGGTTATAAAAGACTGAAACAGTCGCGGTATAATGTAATTTTTTTAATTCTAAACATAAGGAAGCCGTTGTGTTTGTTTGCAATCTTAAAACTTAAAAGTGTTCATGTGGAAATGTCTTAAGATTGTCAATCAGAGGTCCTTAGAAGTCTAAAGAAAGGTCTTAAAATCTCAATTGAAATAATCTTTACGAACCCTGATTTTATGTGTCCTGCTTTGGTGGGCTGGGGTATCGTAAACTTCGAGTATCGTTTGTGAATGCAGCTTTAAGATGTAATGGCGAATGCATATAAATTTGTTAAGAAATTTCAAAAAAACTGGCATCAAGCAAGAATTGCCAATTTTTGAAAACGTACGACCGAAACATACATACTTTTTGCATTGATGGTGTCGTTTAAATTTATATTTTGTTTGGGTCTTTATTTACTTTTTGCCATTAAATTAAAAATTATATTTTACAGTGTCAAAAGTGTAATAGACTTGTAAGAAAAATAATAAGACTTTTTAAGAACCCGCGGGAGCCATGGATAACTGATAGAACACAAATTTCAGATCATGGATTTAGTTAGCCAAAATTTCTAGCAGAGGTCTTAAAAAGTATTAAGTTCATAGATTGTAGAATTCAGCCTTTGATCAATTTTGAAGCTAATTTTTGCTTTCATGAAGAGAATAGATCTATTTTGTTTACTGGTAGTATTTTGTGTTTCATGGTTACAATGGCATCATTTTTCGAACATCTGTGGTTAACATCTGGTGAGAAATTCTATAACTTGGGTTAAGAGTTGAGAGTTTTAAAAAACAGGTCAGGAATTGTGTAAATTTTGACATCAGAAAATCTTGAAAGATCTTACAGTAAATGTGTTTACTCTAGAGCTGAAGGAACCTTGTTATACTTTTTCTCCCATTTGACAGGTCTTGGATTGTTTTCGGACTACCAAGCATTAATGCGCATTTGGACGCACCCCTGGACAATGAAGTTGGAGGCTCTCAGGCGCCCTGAACGGTTTGCTGATACAGACAGTTTGGAAGATTTTGTTGTGCACTCAGATGAAGAGAGTGAGGAAAGTGAAAACTCCAACACATCAGATGATGATAAGCTGGTGCTGTCAGACAGTGAGAGTGATTTTGGTGGCAGAAGGCATGGCCGAGGTAAAACTCGCTCACAACGCAAACAGGATATCACTAGTAGCTCAGAAAGTAATGATGATGACGATGATGTCAGTGATGGTGATGGTGATAATGACAGTGACGAGGAAGAAGCTGCACCTCCTGTCTCTCGAAGATCAGCAGCAAAGCAATCAGCACAAGCCGTAAATGGTACAGACAGAGCTGGTTCGAGCAAGCAAGAGGATGACATTACAGTAGTTGAAGTCGGTAGTTCTTTGTCAGGACCAAATGGTGTTACTAAAGCAGGAGCATTTGGTAGCACACGTTCCGGGGCTGATTTCAAGGGAGGAATTGAAGAAGTCATAATAGAAGAGGAAAAGGAATGGTACGATGAGTTTTTGAGTGAAGATGATGAGTCTAACATTGAGCTTAGTGGTAAACTTGTCCTGCTTTTGGAGATACTTGCCGATGCTGAGGCTGTAGGTGAAAAGGTTCTTGTCTTCAGCCAGAGCCTCGTTTCATTGGACTTGATTGAGAAAGCTCTTGGTGGAGGTGAGGTAAATGGAGACAGGGAGAACTGGTGCCGAGGCTGTGATTATTTCAGAATGGATGGCTCAACAAGTGCCCACCTCCGACAGAGATGGTCTGACATATTCAATGACACTGACAACACCAGGTAGTGATTGTTGCAATATTTATAATCTTTATCGACTCTGTTTTTTGACAGTTTTACTAATTGTTGCAATTCTTTGTTACACTTACACTGGACATAAAAAAAGTAGGAGGAAAACCTATTTAGTTTGTGATCTACATCTCCTTAGCTTTGTAGAGATTTTCATTTAACTGTTTTCTCTCGATGTTATTAAGGTATGAATGCCTTCATGACATCAATATGGACTCCATCACTCAATCGAAAATCATTGTAGTCTAGGTATGCAGAAAAAGGTTTCGTTTGGTTTAGAACCTGTGCGATGCATCGATATAATTTTAAGGGAATGTTTTACAAAATCTTCTGATATTTGAGTAGTGTTTATACAGTGATACTGGCAACTGAAGAATTCTATTTTGAAAACATTCAATACTTCAAGCTTTTGAAATCGTACAACAACTCGTTTCAATTGAGATTTCAGTGAAAGGTTGCTAACTTTGGTGTTGTTTGATTGTTCATTTTTTGCTGTGAAAATACAATCAATAATATTTCTGGAAATATTTCAGATGATTTTTCATGCTCTAGTGGTGCCTTCAGGCATAAATAATAGTACGTTCGTTAAGTAGTTAAACTGTCTTTTAGGAGTTGATAATTCAATAAAAATTCTTACAGTTTTCTTTCCACGTTTGAGTGAGGGCCATAACCTTATGTAATAAACATATTTGTTAAGAAAGAACAAAACTTAAATTGACTTACGTGGTGTGTTAATTTTGTGGTACCCAGTGCTCGATTGTTCCTGATATCCACCAAGGCTGGAGGCCTGGGCATCAACCTAGTGGCAGCAAACCGAGTGGTAGTGTTTGATGCTTCATGGAATCCTTCACATGATGTACAGTCCATTTTTAGGGTGTACAGGTTTGGCCAGCTCAAACCCGTGTACATTTACCGATTCCTTGCTCAGGTAAGAAAATAATATATATTATATGTTTAATCGTCCTATTTGCGGTCAGAAACTGAATTGCAAGGATGCACCTTAACGAGAATAATAATAATAATGATGATGATGATAGCCAGCAATTATATAGCGCTTATTTATCGCTGTTCTAAGTGCTTTACAAGTGATTACAAGGTTTGACAGTTGAGGGTTAGATAGTCCGCTACAGCGGCTGACATATAATATTATAAAGAAATGCCCTCAAAAGAACAGACAGACCACAACACCGGGATCACTACCCTACTCTTTTTGACAAGTGTGTGGGTTCTTTTAAGTCCCATTGATAGAGGGTTGAGAGACTGGACCTACGGTTTAACGTCCTTATCCGAGAAGACGCAAAGTTCGAACCATTTGCAGATGTTACAGCAAAGGCAGCCCCTTCTCAGTTATTTAAGACCCTGTTATGAGGTCCGGCCAGGAATCGAACACGAGCCTCCCGCTTGGCAGACTGGCACCTTACCAACTGGGTTAACCAGGTGGCAGTTGAACCAAAAGCTTGTAAAAGTACCTCTGGCAGCCGCTGCACAGTTTCAATAACCCAGGCATTCTGATGGCCTTAAAATTCCTAAAACCCCTGATTATTTTTGCGTTCTCTATTTTTGTGGCAATTTTTTGAGTTTTTTCTAAAAATTCCCACTTCTTCCCTTTTGTAATCACGTTTTAGTGAGGCTGTTGTCATTGAAATTGCTTGATATGGAATCTAAATCAGGGTTTTAACTGTAAACTAATTCTAAAGATGCTTTTTCAACTTTTGTATCATTCAGATACGGACGTAACGTCAATGCCAGTCAATGAATTCAGAACCCAGTCATTTTACAACGAGCATTGCACAATATTTTTCTAGTCCCAGTCATTTTTCTTGACTAATTTTGAGTGGAGTATGTTTCTGTTTAAATATCAGTGACAGAAATGTAAGCTGTGTTGTTTTTTTCTACATAAAAGCCCCCCAAAGAGCCCTATTTTCTTGCTGTTTATCCCTAAAACACCCCGATTTCGCAGAGGGAAAGTCCCTTATATAATCGCAAAGTTATTTTACAAGCCGGCTAGAATGCTAAAATTGTTTGAGGTAGCGGAGTGAGTGTTGTAAGAATGGATGGTGCTTGTGATTGTAAATAAATTATTAAATTGTATTTTTAATATTAGAGAATAGATTGTTGTTAGTGGGTGTGACATTCAAAGCTCGAATTCCTCTTTTTATTTTTCCCTTTTTCCATTCACTTAAACTGCGGAGTCTAATCCAAGATTGTCAGTGACTTTAATTTTGTCAGTTGATGGTTAATTTTTTAAAGTAGCCAGTTAGATCATTGCTGAAGACAAACGGGCTGAAAAACAAAACCTTTAAAACTCTTGTTTTCTTCAAGTCTGTAGCTGTGCTGAAACTACCTAGCTGGTTTTTCAGCTGCCAGCGCACAGGGAGATCCCTGCCTATCTCTAGTATTCACTTCTGTTTGGAGGTGTATATCTGATGCCATGTTTCTATTCTTTCCAGGGAACAATGGAAGAGAAGATCTATGAGCGGCAGGTAAATATTTTGCTGTTGGGTTTCTTCAATGATTATCAGATAAACAAAAAGAACGTTTTTAAAATTTCAGAGAAATCTATAGTCTGAAAAAGATGATAGGGTAAAAACGAATTAGTGAATTGGCCCCACCCCCACATTTCACTCAAAGAACGTTTGAGAAATTATGACGAACATATTACCTTTAATTACTAGAGCATCTTTTACAGTTAGTCTTAACAGTGCTAACTTTGATTTTCATACGAAGCAGTTTGTGTAACAGTTAAACTCCCGCGTAATGCTGTCTTGTTACATATTTCTAAGCATAGATGGACATAAAGAAACTCTTTGAGGCTGAGTCATTATTCTCAATTTTGAATCCCCATTCCTTTCATAAGCCGCAGGCTCTAATATGCCCCACCCCTCCCCCCTTTCCCAGGGATTTATTAGGGCCTTTACGGTAATTATGCTTGTAGTTGGAGGCATTTAAAAGAATCGTCATTAATGTTCATGAAGTTTGCATCTAATCTGTTGTTTTTGGTTTTGAACAGATCACGAAGTTGTCCATTTCCCAGAGGGTGGTGGATGAACATCAGATCGAGAGGCACTTCACAGCTAATGACCTGGCTGAGCTCTATGCGTTCACTGCTGAAGAATATGAAGAACCGGAACAACACCCAACCGACAGTACAAACAACACTGCAGATCAAAATGGGACGAACCCGGATAGCCAACAAGAAGAGAGTTTAGAAGTCACCACAGCAAAAGAAAATGGTGAGACCAGTGCGAGTTCAAAAAACAAAGACGACAAGGAAATGAAAGATGGAGGGAAAGGAGACGAGAGCAAGAAAGAAGGAAGTTGCACAGGAGACAAAGATGCTACAGCTAGTGTCCAACAAAGTGAAGACAGCAATAAGAGTACTACGAACAGTCTACAACAAAGACCATCACTGCCTCTGCCAAAGGTATTAATGTAATAACTTATTTATTTCGATTACAGTGAGCTAATTCATTTTCAAAACAACCAACTTCGCGTTCGTAGTTACTGGTTACAGCAGGCACGCTTTGTCAGGTTTAGATTCATTTTAAGTCACTGTTTTGGCTCTTACTTTGTGTGTAGGACATGGAGTTATAACAAGATGTGCGATTGGTTGAAGTAAGATTGGATTAAGCTTTACCTTTCATTTATAGTTCAATCTTCAGTGTCCTTTACACAAGGTAAAAGCCGCGTTTTAAGTCGCAGTTGCTGCTTTCTTTGCAACATATTTGAGACCCGTGTATTTTAAGCACAGTTTTGAGAAGCAAAAAGGCGAAATGAATGCATTTGTTTGTAACTCTGGCCCCGTCTGTCTGAAGAGACTTTATACACGATAAAAATTAAACAACCATAAAAATCATTGCCACTCGATCGTTTTCACATTGCTTTTGCCTTTCTACATGAAAACGATTCGGATAGCCTTGTGAACATGCGCAGTGACGATATTGTCGGCCAAACAGGACTTGAAACGAGTCACGTGATCTAGCGTTTACGAAAATAAGCATTTGGAGTGTCCACACGAAAATGATAGAAAACCTTTACGCAAATAGTCACTTTGAAAAATGAGCCTTTACGGATCGGTTTCGTGTTGGTGAGACTTGCAAAAGATCACAAATTTAAGTATTTACATACTTCGTTTGGACAGCAAGCGTCTTTGTTTAAACGGCAACCATCCATGTGGACAGCAAACGTCTTCGTGTGGACAGCAAGCTTGAAAAAACAGCTACCTAAAAAAAGCCGGAGGTGCAATGGCTGAACGATTTCGGTGTTTGCTCAGATCCCAAAAATCATGTTTTTAAGACGATCTGGGTTACCTTTTGGATTCAAGCGTTCTGTTAAATGTTTTCGTAATTCACTAATGCTAGATTTGATCCTTACGTGTATCTTCTTTTAGCGAAGAACACACTGAACGTCTTAAGTTACAGTGGCTTTTGTTATATAGCTATTAATACTGTGTATAAAAATATTTTCTCAGGATGCGGTGTTGGCAGATCTCATAAACAGATTGCATCCCAAGTGGATCGTCAAGTACCACGTGCATGATTCATTATTGGTGAACATTGAAGAAGAGACACTGACGGAAGAGGAGATGAAGGCCGCCTGGGACGCTTATGAAGCAGAAAAGAACAATGTTAAAACTTTACCAGGTCAGTTGAGTTGAGCAGTATACCGGGTGGCTCAAAAAATGTACTCCTCTTTGATTTTGTATGGTTTAAAACGTATTAACAAGTGTTATTGTATGCAGTAAGCTCTAACTTAAATTGTGGTACATGCTATGTGCATCTTAATACAGCATTGTTGGAGATAAAAGCGTTTAAAATTGAACTAACGTTTCGGGAAATGTCGCAAATTAGCAAAAAGCGGCCCATTAAATTAGTTGTGACAACCGCTACCACTATAGCTCACACGGGCTCGAAATTGCATTCTTGTTCGGGGGAATGCATTTCCTAATGAATAGAATTTTATCTGGAAGACGAACGAATACTTTTCAACTGCAGTGCACCTACACGCACAGGTTATTACGGTGTTAATGTTTCAAATAGGCCGTTTTTGCTAGTTTTCGACATTTCCAGAAACGTTGACTAAACTTTAAACGCGTTTATCGCATTCACTACTGTATTAAAATGCACATGGTATATATCAAAATGTAAGTTAGAAACCACTACTTTTTTTTGAGCCAACCGGTATTTCATAATTTGTGCTTGGCAGTCCTGACAAATTGCACTTTAATATACCTTTATTTTTCATCTTTTAGAGGAAAAACGAATTCACTCTTCGACACAACAAACAGAATGAAAGAGTATTGGTAAACAGTCAAGACAAACCAAAAGTTCAAAAGGACGGTAAGCAGCCTCCTGTTTTCTTTGGCTTTGGGATTTGGATCTGCTTTGCCTCAAGTGTCGTGAACAGTGACATTGACTTAGGGTTTGTATGAGCCATGGGAAGCCTGAAAAACCCTGGAATTTTTTGAGGTCCAGGAAATTCCAGGAAACCCCTGGAAATTTTCATCAAAACCCTGGAAAATAAAAAAAAAACCTATACATTTGAAAAATATAATCCTTTTTGTGAATTAATTTTTAAAAATAGCAATCAAAATTGGCAACTTTCTCTTGAGTTTATTTTGCATAAGTGATTTAAAACTACTGAAAAAAGTAATTGCTTGTATGAGTCCAGGAAAGTTCTGGAAAAAAGCGGAAAAATTGCCTGGAAAAGCCCTAGATTCAGTTTCAAATTTTGGAGGTGTATAAAAACTTTGCATACATAAGTGCCTTTTTCGTGTAAGTATTATCAGTTCATTCACTAATTCAGCCATTGTCGCTGGTACTGCTTTAAATGCCAGCTAGTAACCAATCTGTGATTCTGTCCATACGAAATAAGCGACCATTAATTTTTTACCAGGTACTCTTGGGTGCCAAACAAACGTCATACTCTTTTTGTGTACGGTTAGTTTACAGAATCAAAAGGTGAAACTTTTCAGTTTACCGAGACACAATCAGTTTTTTCCCTGGATATAAAGAAAACTTTAAAAAATATAATCAAATTTGCTAAAATATAAACATGCTGTGACTGGTCAGCTCGTCTCCTTTGTAGTCAGACCAGACAGTCAGTCTCCGAAACTGACCACAAAAATCACACGATATCTGCGG
>JAOCPT020681382.1:0-16852 GCA_026546935.2 Palythoa grandiflora
AAAGTGAACGTCATAAATTCGATGTTTCAGTTTGTTGTCTGTTCCAGGGTGCGGCGTTTATTCGAGGGTGGCGTTTATTGATATTTTGGCTCTCAGATGCGGCGTTTATTCGAGGGCGACGTTTATTCTAGTAAATACGGTATGTTGAAAAGAGAAGCGCAACTTAACTACCTAGTAGAGAAGAATAAAAGGTACTCTCTCGGTATATCCTGAGTTTTATCTAATGTGTGAGTTGCCAAACTGATTCCCCTAACAGGAAGGGTATAAGTAGGGAACGGTATTGCCAAAATCTTACTTATCACTGTAAATGTTCTTGATTTTGAAAAAGACGCTCAAATTCCCAGATCACGGTTAACAAAGAGTCAAAAATTAATGATTGTAGCAGCTCAGTCGAGCTTGACGAGTTGAAGTGCTCGCATGCATTCAGAGGTAACAGGATAGTTTTGATTCTTTTGGTTTCTTCGAAGCAGGTTCAAAATCCGCTGAAATTAGTTTGTGGAACAAATCTCAAATCCGCTGTGACACTACTGAAAACGACTATTAAGAACGTAAATCAACCGGTGATAGACTCATTTCTTAAAGTAAAACATGCATATACATCTACAGTGTTGCCCGCAAAATCCTGTAACGGACAAGACACGAGTGGTCGGTCTCGTCTGGTTTGTAAACAGGTATAGAGTTAGTTTAGTTTTGAACAGTTTTAAATTCCATCGTGTTAGTTAGGCAAGTTATTTTATGATTCGTGAGGTTAGCCATTTATCGGGGCAAATTAAACATAATATTTGCCCTTCGTCGGGGCAAACTAACTATAATATTTGTCCAGATCACGGAAAAAAAATGAGACTGATGCTTGAAGTGCCACCCAGCTTCGACAAAAATTGCTTATGACGTCATGTCGATGAAAATAGTAAACACTGAGCTGACTTGATGTAGCCTTCGGTGCAGCCGGCTCACGCTCTTTCAATCGTTGATTTATACCTGCACTGCGGCGCAGGCTAACTTGACGATTCATTTGTTTTACTTGACGAAGCGTGCTTAGAACTGCTGTCTCAAACTGATTACAGAAACTGATTGAAAATGTTGACATGGGCATACAGTTTGACTAAGATGAAACACACGAGAAGACTTGTCATTTTTTAATAAATATTTAGGCCGCACAAAAACAATCGACACCATTCTCTCTTCAATTAACATATACTAGTATGCATTTACTGATCCATATCGTTCACTGAAGCTGGTCGCTGGAGTGCGGCCGAAAAATCTAGTAAAAAAGTCTTCTCGTATGTCTCTTCCGAGAAACTGATTGGAATAGAAAGTGAATATCACAAATATACTAAGCATCGAAATTATACGTAAGCACCAAACTCTTCGTGTATATCTCAGACTCAGGTACTCAGGTTCGTGCGTGGGGCACGCGTCTCTTCAGTTTTGCTGTTTCACGGTTACCTTTTTCTCTGTTTGACGGACCGACGTCTTGTATTAAATACATCACAAGTGTGCATTCGTACTTTCAAAAGACGAAACTTTTATCGTAAATCAAAAAGTTGGTTTTTGAACTGTCGTTGTTATAAAGTTTTTGCAGTTTGCATGTATCTATTTCTGGCAATGATATATAACTCATGATAAGTTAAAACATAAGTAGAAAAAGTAAACATTAGTTTAGTTTAGAATTATATGTAACTAAGAAAACCAGCGCGTTTTTGAAAGTGAAATGAATTGAATGAAATGAAATGACCCTTTATTAAAGCAGAGAATAAATTTGTGAATATCTTTTTGAAATAAAAACTGCGACTTTAGTCAAATTGGACGTTTTATTGAGTTATTGCTACGGTCAGTTTCTATAGAAACAGTTGTGTTTACCGGTAGTATTGTTTTATCCCAATTCGTTGGATCAGCCAATCATATGACGGTGCTCAAATAACTTGTAACGACATCGCGTTCCTTTCTCGCAGTGTTGAGCAAAGCTATGTAAAGTTTGACATTCGAGGTTTTTAGTCCAGTACTTGAAATGAGTCAATAAGGTAGTTATTGAACGTAATTGTTTAGGTGATTAGTGGAAATATTCCAATCACTTCGTCAAAGAAACAGGCCGAGAACGTATTGAGGCATTCGAAAGATTATGGCCTTGATCTTGAATTTGTTGATCGTCGTTTCTGTGGTATCCAGCGTTTGTGGTCAGCAATGCTATCCTGACGAGCAGAGTACGTGCATTCCCGCAGCACAAAATGCAGCCTATAGACCAGGGCAGACCACGGTCTCGGCAACTAGTACATGTGGAAACCCACCATCAAGATATTGTCGAGTGAACCCAAAAAACAATTGCTACACATGCAATGCCAGCAGTCGTCTTCCCTTATTCAACCACAACGAAAAGTATATGAATGATCCTGTCAATGGTGAATTAACCTGGTGGCAGTCTGAGACGTGGTGGGAATGGTATAAAACAAACCAAATCGATCCCATTCAAGTTAATGTGTCTCTCTCATTTAACAAGAGCTTTGATATTATGGGTGAAATACGAATTGTTTTCGACTCGCCGCGTCCATCTGCTATGATTTTAGAGAAGAGCAAAAATAAAGGCAGGAGTTGGCTTCCTCTGCAGTATTATGCCGACGACTGCCAAGCGCGGTTCAACATGACCGATAGTTCAATAGCTCTACGAATGGATGAAAACTATGAAGTTGTTTGTACCCAAGAATACAGTGCGAGCAAACCGCAACAAAATGGTGTGGTACTGTTTGATTTCTCAAAACGTTACACCAAAGAAAATTTTTGGAACAGTGATGTACAAGACTATCTCTGGGCAACGGATATACGTGTTAGGATGTTGTATCCTGGAGCGACAGGATTGGAATTGAGCCCAACGGAAACTTATCTGAATCAGTTCTACTACGCCATTTCGGACATCCAAATAGCCTCCAGATGTAAGTGTAATGGCCACGCACAATGGTGCGATTTTCCTAACGAGAAGGGAAAGAATTGCGACTGTTATCACAACACGGCGGGTGACGACTGTGAAAGGTGTAAGCCGTTGTATAACAACAAGCCCTGGAAAGCTGCGAGTTCAAAAAGCCAACCCAATCCTTGCGAAAGTAAGTATTTGCCAATGGTAAATGTACAGCACGTACCATAAAAATTAAAATGTGAAAATATTGGTTCTGGTAATTACTGTGTAGTTGAGATGACACCTTATATCATATATTATGTATTTAATGTGAAGCAAATGAATTATAAGTGTTTCCTGGTTCAAAACGTGCAAATATTCACAGCATAGAAACAACACCAGTTCTGTGGAATACTGGAAATTCAAACTGTCCAAAACAGATAACAGCAAACGTCTTTCAATGGGGCACGAATAGCGGATGTTTCGCCGTATTCGTCATGGAAACTTCGTCGATTTAAAAATCAGACTTCCAAAAACAAATACTATAACAACAAGGTTCTTGTAAATTATATTTCATCAAATGGAATACAAAAATAACTTTTGCTCGGTGAAGGTTCTGTAAATATTATATGTATGAACCGATTGTGTGTTAAAAATACATTTATAGAATCGCTACGGAAAGTATTTATATATAAATATGCATAAAAAGGATGAAAATGTTCTTGAGTTTGACCCTGCAGCTGGTGTGTACAAACTAGTTCTTCCGGGTTCAAAAGCAGAAAACCCAGCAACATATTTTCTGTTAAACTGATACTGATACAAGTCGACTACTACACGTAAACGTTAATAATAATATGAGGATGAATTTTTGAGGCTTTTTAATCATAAGAGTAGTAGTATTGTACTGTTTAAGTTTTATCTAATTTTAAAAATAACTTTTTCAATAAAACAAATATATTATATTTAATTATGCATCGATCAAGACTATAAGTACAGTTTAGGATGTTTACTAAAAAGAAGTAATACTCTAATATCTACATTATTGAAATGAAGAACTTTATTTTGTTAACATTGCTGATCAAATGCATTGTTAGTTAGTCAAATATATATAGGATAAAAGAAGTCCAGAGAAATTAACATTCCTGTTTTTACTTAATTTGATGAAAATTAGTGTTGTTCAAATTGATGCATATATAGGTTTTTGAATAACATGTTACAATTACCAGTAGAGTTCTTTAGTTTCAAAACCCTCTGATTAATAAGCTAACCGGCATTTTCAAGCAAAGCCTTTCACTTATTTGTTTTTGCATAACAAGGAACTAGCATGGTGTTTTAACACTTATTCATGTTCAGGAGAAAAGGACAGAACATCAAAGTCTAAATCATTTTCAATCTTAGTGAGTTTGCTTCAATCTTAGTGAGTTTGCAGTATATATAAACATGTACGGCCCCAGAGTAATGTTTCTGACATTGCAACTGGATTGACATCCATCAAACATCACACTTAACTGGCAAAATGTAAACAAGCTATTGGCCTACAGCTGCATATGCATCAATTGTCATAGAAACAAATGTTAAAACCTGAGCTCTTTTATGGTATCGATGTTAGTTCAAACAGAGTCCCCCCCCCCCCCCCCTCCCATCATCCTGTGAAATATGTGGATACAGGCTTGTGTATATTATTTCCATGTTATATTATAATGATTACAAGTTGACTGTTGGCACCGCCCTGCCATTTTGTCACTACACATTCAACTGTAAGTAAGTCATTCAACATTGATTTGTTTTAAATGAATTTCCAATCCACAGAATGTGAGTGTCATAACCACACTGGTATATGTGAGTACAACAAGACCCTGAATCATGGTGTGTGTCTAGACTGTCAACACAATACCATGGGTTACTTTTGTGAGCTGTGCAAGGACAAGTTCTACAGAAATGCAAGTGCTACATTGTATGACCCTGGCACCTGTCTATGTAAGTACTTACATGTCCATACTAAGACTAGTTGAAGCAGTTTCCACATGTGGTCATAATCACAAGCTGTCTTCCACAAGCAGCAAAAAACTTTAAACTATGTCTTTTAGCTTGATGGAAGTTGAAAAGTTTTAAAAACCAAAAATTGGTTAAGTTATGAACACATTGCTGAGTATAATAATTTAAAAACAGTACTACTAATAATATGTTGCTTATTCAATAACATGCAATCAAAATCAAACTTTCTAAATGCCATGTCTTTGCAATATTTAAACTTTTAATGCCTTCAGACTGGTAGCTAGCATTATCAAAGGTATAACAAATTTTTATCTGGTAAATGTGAAAAGTGAAATGTAAAGTCAAACACCTAATTCTGCTTATCTCAATCGACAGTTCATGTGGGAACACCTGTGTCTTGTTTGTTTATCAACATTTTAAATTTCCAGCTTGCAACTGTTTTCCTGATGGAATCACCAATAACGGAAGCTGCAATGTTACAACTGGCCAGTGTGAATGCCGACCCAATGTGACAGGCAGACAATGTGACCAATGTGAGGACACTTTCTGGGGCTACCAACTACAACCAGTCGGACATTGTAGAAGTAGGTGTTGAATTAAATGTATTTCATAAAATAGATAAAGGCTAAAATATATGTGTATGGTCAAAACTCAAACGTTTTCGACTAAAAGTTATCTTCACTCCTAAAAATCACTTTTAGTCAAAAATGTTTGAGTTTTTAACCACACACATATATTTCAGCCTTTTATCTATTTTATATAAGTATTTTAGTGAGTTCAATAACAAATGTATTTTAATAGTTTAATAGTTATATTGTATAGCTTTGCTATGACAGCAAATTAAATAGCTTTTCTTAGCATAAGGCCAAGTAAAAAAAAGTTGGTTAATCTCCCCACCCGACCATTGAAAAAGCGCCCAACTCAATTTATTTTCATTTTCATAGTTTTCCTTAAAAATGTTTCAATAGTATTTTGTGACTGCAAAACTAGTAGAAGTTGGAATAGTTGTCCGAAAACCGATCAAATCCGATATAATTTTGTAGTGTGTTAAATTCATCACGCTTTTCCATCCATACCCATGATAAAGGTGACACTTGGATAAAATAACGACAATAAATAGGAATATGTTTTATTGTGTTTTAGCTTCAAAACATTCTCCAAAAAAAACCTCCCTCCCGACTATAAAATTTCTGAAAAAAGGACACTAACCAATTTTTTTTTTCTTGGCCTAATAAAGTAAGGATTACTTTTTATTAAATATCACTGGTCCGTACTGACATTACTATACTCAAATACAGAAACAATCATAGTTCAGAGAAAACCTATTTGTTGATCAAATTATTTGCACAGTTGATATAGCCGCTTTTAACCTGCTCTTTAGTAGACCTCTCAACTTGAGATCAGTCACTTAATAGTGAGACTTAATTGCTGGTGAAAAAAGGTTCTCACATTATTGTCATCGATTCACACCATGACTAAAAAAAGTACCTTGTTCTTTGTTTGCTCCTCAATGTCACTGTTTCTAATTCTAATGCTAAATCCTTTCATGAGCCTTAGTGGCCTAAGTGATCATTGACACCCCCTGGACGGGACACTAATCCATTGCAGGTTAACCCCCAGCAGCAGCTGGTACTCATTTTACCGACCTCTGGAGGATGGAAAGCTGAGTAAACTTTGGCGGCAAAGAATGTCACTCAAATGTTCAACACGCGGCTGAGCCGGGGTTTGAACCCGGTACCTTGTGGTTATAAGGCAGAGATCTTACCACTGTGGCATCCACGCTGCCATTGTAGTTTGACTTTCAGTTAAAAAATGTTCTTGTTCTCTTTATTTGCTTATTTTACAAAGAACCATTTTGTACAGTACAAGAAATAGTGGTGTCGAGGACATGGCTGATTACTCAATAAAGAAAGCCTGTAAACGAAAATTAAGTGTCTTTCTCTGGCACAAATGACACAACAAGGTGTTTCTAATTCTACCGCTTTTAAAATTTTGTATGTGGTTTAGTTACTTGTGCTTGCTCATTATAGAAATAATTTTAAAAACAAAAAAAGACTTTCTAGTGGAAGGAACAGGGAGCACTGAGTCACCCAACCAAAATGGCATAGATGGACCCACTAGAATTGACTTGCTCCCACCAGATTTGGCATCATTGCTTAGTTGGTTAGAGTACTGAGCCCATTGTTGCAGAGGTCATGAGTTCAAATCCTGTTAAATTTCTTTTTCAAGCTTCTCTTTTGCAGTTACTTAAATTGTATTCATAACCACCAAAACCTATCATGTCATTGCATATAACTGCACTACAAATATTTTACAGAATCATGTGAGAAGAGAGGTCTATCTTAAGAATTTTAGCAAACCTCAAATGAATACAAGATTCAGTGAATACTGTTGCCCTAGCATCTTGATTTTTTAGTTGCCAGTACTTGTTTCCTTTCATCGCCTACAAGTTAGCCACCCCATAATTAAAGTTATAAAGAGTAAACAAAAGTTTATCTAATAAAGTTGTCCTTCAATAGCTTGATGTTTTGATTGAGGCCTTTCTGCTGTGCTGTTGTATTTTGGATAAAATACCTGAGCTTTTGGCAGAAATTATACAACTTAGCATAATAAACTAATATCTAAATGGAGATAAATTTAGTACAGCAAACTATAACAGCACAGCAGAAAGACCTCGATCAAAACAACATTACTTTATTTTTTTAAATAAGAGTTTGTTTGCTGATTGGTACTGTGCTAGTACTAAGCATACTATTCAAACCATATCTATGTTACAGAATGCCTGTGCACAATATCAGGAACAATAAATGGAAGCCTTAGCTGCGACCAAACTGATGGTCAGTGTCAGTGCAAACCTAACATTCACCTGAGGCAATGCGACACCTGTAGAGATGGCTTCTTTGACTTCCCCTCTGAGATTGGCACAAGTGCAGACTGTAGACAGTGTGACTGTGATTATGGTGGTAGTGTTCAGGAGATCTGTGAAAAAGTAAATGGTAAGTTAGTGGATGGTAACATCCTTGCATGTGTCCTTTGAACTAGTCTTGTTAATTAGAAGTGAGTGGTTACTCACTCATACACTACACCTCTGCGCCTTATGGGGTATAAGACTGCAATCATCCCCACCAAGAATCTTATCAAGGCTGAGTGGCTACTCACTCCAAGACCCAGCTTAATTACACAAATATGTCTGCTGAACTAAACAGTAATCCAAGTTCAAGTTGCCATGCACTTTGTGGCAACCAGCTTGGTACAGATCTTGTCAATACCATTGACTCAGCTCAAAAATATTTGCAGCTCAAACACTTTTTGGTAGCATTGCCACTATTAGCATAGCTCACAACTGTTAAGGCCCTTTCCTTACCTTAGTATAGTAAATTAACTGTATCCTCTTAGTCATGAATGGGACACACATCCTTACCTTAGTATAGCAACTGTATCCTCTTAGTCATGCACAGGACGCACATCCTTACCTTAGTATAGCAACTGTATCCTCTTAGTCATGCATGGGAAACACATCCTTACCTTAGTATAGCAACTGTATCCTCTTAGTCATGCATGGGACACACATCCTTACCTTAGTATAGCGACTATATCCTCTTAGTCATGCATGGGACACACATCCTTACCTTAGTATAGCAACTGTCTCCTCGTAGTCATGCATGGGAAACACATCCTTAATTTAGTATAGCAACTGTCTCCTCTTAGTCATGCATGGGACCAACATCCTCACCTTAGTATAGCAACTATATCCTCTTAGTCATGCATTGTGTATAGTCTACTTCCATAGTGAAAGAAACCAATGTGCAATTTAGTAATTACCATTTCTATGTATTAAATACAGTGAAATTAATTGTTATAATATACTTTTAAAATGTTTCAGGTACTTGCCTTTGTCAAACAAACATAACTGGAAAACGATGTACAGAAGTGGTCCGAGGGTACTTTGTTGGTTTCTTCACACTATTAAAATATGAGGCAGAATATGCAGTGGGAAATGGAATCCAGACATCATATATTGATGGCTTTGATAGCATCTTCACTGGGAGGGGCTATAGTAAGCTGAGCAGTCACCAGTGGGTTGCATTTCATGTTAAGATACCAGTTACATTACTTTTCCACGTTGTGCTACGCTACACAGTGCAACATTCAAGCAGTGGCATCATAGAGGTTCATGTAATGGCTGATGGAAGAGAGAACTGTACAGCTGCGAACACTACTTATACACTAAACCCGGTGACCAAAGGTAGTGGTCAGGCATGGAAGATACAAACTGCAATGGAAATCTGCAAAGAGCAAGAGTACACTTTTAATGTGACATATTTTAGTGAAAATTCTAATTCAACTGTAGAGCTGGACTCCTTGATCCTACTTCCCCAGGTTACACAAGTGAGGGCCTATAGAATGGCACAGAAGCAACCCAATAACCTTGGATACACAGCAAGTGTTATCGAGGAGTGTGTCACTAATTACACAACTGTAACTGGAGCACAGAGCAGCCTTGAAATATGCAAGAACATTTCATTTTCAGTTATGGCTGAAGTTTTCAGCGGTGCTTTAGGTAAGCAAACAATGACTGGGTGGAGTGATTTTATTAACATTGACCTTAAGAGCAGTTACAACCTGAAACTCAATTGATAATAGTTGACTTTCAGTTAAAAATGTTCTTGTTCTCTTCATTTGCTTACTTTACAGACATCCACTTTGTACAGTACAAGAAATAGTGGTGTCAAGGACATGGCCGAATACTCAATAAGTAAAGCCTGTAATCAAAAATTAAGTGCGTTTCTCTGGCACAAACAACACAACTAGGTGTAAAATGACTCAATTGATATACGTTTGAGTGTGATATTTAACGACTAATATTGTGTTTTAATCTCTGTTTTCACTGTCTTATAGCTAGGTTCTTGTTTACAACTTCCGCTGACCAGTTTGCTCTGCTTACGCTGAAAAAAATGTTTTAGCACTGAAACAACCAAAACGTTTTACATGCAGATTCTCTAACTGTTACAAGATCGCTAGTAACGGTTTGTGGTGGGGAATGTGGGCCAAAACAAGTGGCTATTCTGATCACAGCTTTGTAAAAAATGAAATGCAAGTTTCTTCATCAGCATGCATAAGGGCTTTATTTTTCTTACTAAAATACAAGAAAAGGCTATATAGAGATCGCAAATATTCAAGTTTGTCAGACAAGCAGAAATCCCAATCCTCCAAGATGCTTGACACCTCAAACACTGTGCAAAACTCTTGACCGTTTATTCTGAACCAAGTGGGAACTGTTTACATCTATGTACGTGTACACCTTAATATTAGTATGGGAGAAAAAGAAAGATGGTAGGTGTACTTGGCCACTGCTAGTACCTCACAGACTATATGTACCGTTTTATACTGAGTACATATCCATTTCCTTCCAAAATGTAGTTGTCTTCAAATGTTTTTTAATCACACGACACTCGTTTACTGCTCAAACAAAGAGAAAAGCGTAATAAAAATTAATTGCATTTTATTTCATTTATCTCTCCATATGCAGCATGCAAGTGTAACAGTACTGGTTCAATGAATGGTTCATCATGTAACCCGTATGGAGGCCAATGTCACTGCAAGCCAGGTGTAACTGGTCGCACCTGTGATCAATGTAGACCAGGTTACTTTGGGTTTTCACAAGAAGGATGCAAACGTGAGTTACAAACCAAACCTCAACAGATTTACTTATAAAAATTTGCAAACTTTTGTGATAATGAGAAAATGTTTAACAATTTGGTGCAATATCTCACTTGTTAGTTTTTCAGTAGATTGTAACTAAGTGCACATCGGTTTACTACAATTATTTCTTTTTATTCAGCATGCAACTGTATCGATAAAGGATCAGAACATCTCGTCTGCAACGTGAATACTGGACAATGCACTTGCAAAGCAGGTGTCATCACTCGGACATGCAGTCGGTGTAATGATAGTTTTTATGGATTCTCTTCTGGAAAGGGATGTGTGGAATGTAACTGTAATGCCAGCGGCTCAGTCCACATGCAATGCAATGACCTGAGTGGAAAATGTGTGTGCAAGAACAGCACAGCTGGAGATAAATGTGACAGCTGCAAAAAGAATTTCTTCAATTTCACCTCCAGTGGATGCCAGTAAGTGTTTAAAATGTTGTAAGGCTTTTTCATGATAATGAAACGTGTTTTGTAATGAGGGTATCCCATATTGTTACTGTAAATGTTTCATTTCCCGTGATATCCAGTCACAGAGTTCAATTGTTTTCGTACGACAATGAATTGGATGATAGTTTTGTTAAGGACCATGTTGTAACTTCCGTAATTTTGTTGTTACAACAATATTGGCAGTTAATGTTTGGGTTAACAACATAAGTTTTAATGTATTCAGAGGTTCCTTCAAAATTGCTTAATCAATAACATATAGTTGTGACAAATTATTGCAGTAAACCAACAAAACTCTCTTAGCACTTCTTTATTTTATGGTTGACAAGAACACTTGACCTGATTTTAACTATGTTTTTCCACTTTGCAGGGCGTGCAATTGTCATGAAGGTGGGTCAAAGTCACTACAGTGTGATCTTGATACAGGAGTATGCAGTTGCAAAAACAACACTGTTGGAATGAAGTGCAGTTCATGTGTTGCTGGAACATACAATATTGATGTGAACAATCCCGACGGGTGTGCACCGTGTTATTGTTATGGACGTTCAAACATGTGTTCTTCAGCAAGGAATTATGTCAGGTCGAAATTCACTAGTTTTGTGAACGCGACTTGGCCCTTGGCCAAGACTCCAAACAATGACAGTTTGTTTGAATTTAAATATGAAAATGGTTTCCAAACCAAGTACAATGCTGGAAATGGTAATGCCACCATAGTTTTTACTGTTCCCGATTATCCAGCATTCAAAAATATGCTTCTTTCATATGGACAGCAACTCTTGCTTGATATAGAGCACAAAAAATTCCAAGATATACACTGGACCGTTGAAATTGAACCTGCAAAGGGACCTAAAGTTTACTTCCGTGTTGTCCCTAACCCTTCTCGAGATGTGACAACATACAGTGTGCGCCTCCATGAGCACTTTGCCACTGAGCCAATATCTGCCTATAAATTACAGTCTACGTTGGCCGATGTTAATAGATTGAGAGTGACAGTGAAAGCAACTGGCGAGGGGGAATTTTGGTTTAAGAGTGTGTCTTTGGAGACAGCAAGATTAAACAATGATGCTCTTGATATAGTTGGTCACGTAGAAAATTGTTCTTGTCCAACTAACTACACAGGCCTTTCCTGCGAACAGTGTAATACAGGTATGGTTCAAACATTGCTATTTATTCTTGTAATCAGAAAGTGTATAATCATCAGTCATACCAATTGTTATCTGTTTTGCAACTAATCACGGTGTTGGATGTTGTCCAACAATGCTACAGACCATTTCCCCTGCCAAAACTACCATTTAACTTGGTATTACAATTCTTATATTACTATAACTCTTTTGTTGTACTTTGCTTTGAAACTATCTTAGAGCATTTCCAGTGTATCTAAGGCATATCTTATCATAAAGTGCATGAATTAGAAGTAGTTCTAATTCTCTGTTTTCAGTTTAACAACCAAACATAATTTCTAGAATTAAAAAAACACGTCTTGATCTCAAAAACCAGTTATAGGTTCACAATAATTAGAGAAAATTGTCAGTGTTTCTATCTAATGTTGAACTCATTTACTCTTGAACTTATTTTGTCTTTTATGAAGGATATCGGCGAATACATCCAGGCCGACCTGTACCATCAAACAAGTTTGTAGGATGTGTTCTGTGCTCGTGTAACGGACGGTCACGTGAATGCGACCCAGAGAGTGGAACATGTAGAAACTGTCGGCTTGGCTCTGAAGGAAACCACTGTGAACGATGTCAACCTAATGTGGACAACAGAACTGATTGCAAACAGTGTTACCCCGGTTTCTATGGACTTGGAATGCCTAATTTCAATGGATGTGAAGGTAACACTTTATGATTCTAGACGTTAGAACTTTTAAGCAGCGAGTTGATGAGATTTTTTGCGGGGTGAGAGAAAAACGCGAACAACATGATTATTTAAGGGGGGTTATATCCTTAGGAATTTTGGAATGCTGAACCTCTAAAATGCTATTTTGGACCGTTTTGTGCCAATATTTGTCAGTGCTTTGGGTGCAGGGTAGAGCTGCCCCACTACTCTATGAGGCCAAGAATAACGAAACATAAAGTCCTCACACCTCACTAACAAAGTTCAAGTAACAAGTGTTGTTAGTCAATGAAAGTAAATATCCATTACATCACACGCAGTGGTGCTTCACTAGAGAGTGTCTTATCAAGATAGACAAAACTTGGACTCAAATTTGCTTCACCAGCAGACTTAAAACCAAACAAGACGTAACATCTCACTTAAGACTTTATGTTCTGCAGTAACTTGTAAACTTCTTGCTGCGCTTTTGTACAAGATATTAAAGTCTCTTTAATCTTTAGAATGTGATTGTGTTTTGGGGAACACGCCATATGGTAATGGATCAGTCTGTAACATGACCACTGGGCAGTGCAAGTGCAAACCGAAGATTGCAGGCAGGAGATGTGACCGCTGCCACGAAAATGCTATAAATACATCAATTGGCTGTGTGGGTGAGTTTTAAGTAGTTGAAGAGAAAGTAGCCAACATACCGTACTCCAATGAAGCATTACATTCCCGTACTTTATACAGACCAGTAGCTATATCCATATACAAAAAGTTGTAATCATAACTCGGCCATATTAAAGTGTATATGACCTCAAAAAGCTTTTTCTTATACTGAAATTCTATATATATCTCTAGTTCCAAGTTTAAAAAAAATGAACTTATTTATAATTTGTAAAAATGCGACCTTGTGTGCTCCTGACCAAGTTTTCGATGGCCTGGGCCCACAATGGCTGATGACGTCATATAAGTGAGTTCTTCTTGCATGTCAAGCGAAGCTTGCTGTGATAAGTTGTGGTACTAAGTTTTTTGTTTACGGCTACAAGAAAAAACACTCCAGCACCACACATGTTTAGCATTCATTGTTTGCTGGAGGTACCGTTACAGACCTCCTTGGAACCTAACCTCCACAAGCACGGCCGAGGGTTGAAAATGGCACACTTTCTCTACTTTTAAATGCCAAAAAATAGGATAGCAAGGTCTTTCGTTGTTCATCTTATGTTTTCTTATATAGTAACACCATAATGTAGCTCTAGAACTGAAAAAATAAAATTTTGGGTCATATGGACTTTAAGGTTCAAAAACAAGTGTTATCAAGTAGATTGCATCACATGCAGTGGTGCCTGACAAGTGTAAAACGCTTAAAACTGGATCTTTGTGCACTAGTCATTGATGTTGTGGATTAGTGCCTTTTAGTTTCTTAATCTTGTTAAAATTTAATTAGACTTATATGAAAGCCTTCTGAATTGGCATGGAAGCAGTGAAACATCCACCTTAACTTTTTTAGTTACTGACCAATAATTTTTGTCAGTGATTTAGTACCGAAGCTATATCATGATATGTTTTTTATGCACAACAAGGAAAACGTGAACACTTTTAAATGTAGTTGTTTTTTCGATTATTAACTTGTAAAATACTAAATGTGTAGGTCGTACAAACCGTGAGCGACTATCTGACGGCCTCAGTGTTCTACATAAGGGAAAGTTTCAGTTATAGTTATTAATGAATCTCCCAGTCCTTCATTGGTGGATTGAGACAAAAGTTTCTTTGTTTAGTGTCCAGGACGTGTTTTAATTTGAAATAGTTTGTTTGTACACATTACGTCAGCACCTTGTATCTGAGGTGACAAGGTTACTTTTTCCCGAGTAATCTTAGTTGCCAACTAAATGGGGGCTCCATATAGACGGGAAGAGGATTTTAATAGACGATTTTGAATTTTCAACAAAGGATTATAATTTACTGCAATGTTGTCTGAAACTCAAAACCAGTATTTGCTACTTTCAATTTTAATCAGAGAAAGAAGAAGAACGAATGTGACCATCGATTGGAACTTACCTTTGGAAAGTTTTGACATCTTTATGATTCGAGGTTACAGGGTTGTCCTTAAATGTTAAGAAATTAATAAACTGGGCTCCAAAAAAGCTCGGGGTGCGGTGGGAAAAATCGAAATATGAACAGGCGTCTGTCCGCCTTTGGACGTTTATCTGGCATCTAAGAGTAACGGAAAATATTTCACTTTAACCGACTTGCAAATAAACAATTCGAAGAATTGCCTGTTACTGCTTTGTTGTGCAGTTTACACTCGAGTTCAGAACGTCTTTTGTATAATAAACAAATTGTATTGATAAACTTTTTTTCAGACTGCCCTGAGTGTTACCGCCTACTCCAAAGTGAGGTTCAGTTGCTGAGAACAGAAATATCCACTCTTCAAACTACAGTGTCACGGCTCAAGAATGGTCATATTGGGGACTTTACGTTTGCTCAACAGCTGAACAATTCAATCGATCAAGTTCGATTATTTGTGAGTAAAGCTAGTAATTCTTCAGGAGTTGAACGTGGTCTTTACGAACAACTAATGCAGATGAATCAAACCTTAAATGACCTTGAAGAGTCCTTAAAAGATACAATGGAGATTGGAATGAACGAACTGGACAGTGACACCAGTGCAATACATACACACGTCAATAAAACAAAAGAGGTGATATCCTTGGTCAACCGTGTAATATCTCAGAGTTACAATATACTTAACAATTCTGCCAAGGTTGGGCTCACTGAAGCTGAGGATTTGTCAAATTTCCTCTCCGGAAAAGTGCCAGTTATTGGAATTATGGCAAATCAGTCGTTTTCTCATGCACAAGAGCAAAATAGAAGCGCTGAAATTATTGTGTCCAGAGTAGAGACCAGTGAGAGGCTTGTTGAAGAATCATTGAATCTATCCACCGAAGCTATGCAAAGTCACAATGAAACTTTAATCATGATTAAAGAGCTGAGAGCAAATGCAAGTACTGTCACCTCTTTTGGGCAACAGTTAAGTAAATTCGTCGGTCAGTTGTACGATAATGCAACACTAATACTCAACCGAACTTCTAAAGTGCTGAAAGTAGCACGTGATCTCCATCCTGATAACAGTAACGCGGTCACGCAACTCTTATATGCAGCTGAGGATGCTTCAGACAACGCAACTTTGCTCATTACAAGAACCGAAGTTCTCTCAAGGCACTACGCAAATCTCACTGCAGAAATAATCAGATCTACAACGATAGTTGAAGGGATGGTGAGAAGAGCAAACAAAACAGAGGTATCCTCTGAGGAGACTCTTCGTAAGGCTATGAATGCTAACAAACTGGCCACTGCCGCTATTGCTTTAGCAGACAAAACGCACAGTGACGCAAAGGAGATGTTGAAGATTTTGAAAGAATTTGTGAACCACTCGCGACAAGCACAAGAGCTTGCACAGAAAGCATTGACCGGGGTCAGTGAGGCCAACAAAACCAGTATGGACGCCATTGCCCGTGCTCAAGAGGTACAGTCCACCCTTCAGAGAGCCGTGGAATACGCCTCACAGTCTTTGTCTATGGCACAGCAAGCAAAGGTTCTATCGAGCAATGAATATAAGGTTCGTGATACCTGTACATATATACATCAACACTGTTGTCAGTGTCACAAAGCTTAAAATACTCTTTATTACTAATATAGGTCTTTTGCTGCAGGTGATCATATGGTACAAATAATGATATTCTGGTGGGCAAAGGAATAAGAGAGACTCCACTGGGAAGGTAAAAACAAAGAAAAATCACGCTTTTCTAGTTAATTGTGCCTTGTCTTGGAGTCTGTTACATCACTTTTCCCGCCAGAATATCATGTGATCACTTACTGCAAAAGGCCTATTATCCTGATTGACCGACACCAGTTGTGCATGGAATAGCACACAGTTTAGGTATCCTTCTGATGAATAGTAACTTCAAAATAAAGACAACTTTCAACCTTGACGGTTTATTAT
>JAOCPT020682154.1:0-16827 GCA_026546935.2 Palythoa grandiflora
GTGGTTTTGGAGAAGGTGTTGGTGTAGTAGATGTAGGAGAAGAAGGAGGAGAAGAAGAAGAAGAAGAAGAAGAAGAAGATGAAGAAGAAGATGAAGGAGAAGGAGGAGGAGGAGGAGGAGGAGGAGGAGGAGAAGGAGGAGGAGAAGGAGAAGGAGGAGGAGAAGGAGATGGAGAAGGAGATGGAGGAGGAGGAGGAGGAGAAGGAGAAGATGGAGGAGGAGGAGAAGAAGGAGAAGGAGAAGGAGGAGGAGAAGGAGATGGAGAAGTAGATGGAGGAGGAGGAGGATGAGAAGGAGAAGATGGAGGAGGAGGAGAAGAAGGAGAAGGAGAAGGAGGAGGAGGAGGAGGAGGAGGAGGAGAAGGAGAAGAAAGAAGAAAATATAGGTATCTAATTTATTAAATCATAATTGTTACATTTTATTATACCATATTATAGTCTTACTAAGATGATATAAAATTTTATATATCAGTAGGGATTTTGTTAGTGAGAACTTTGTAAAGTAGGTTTCTCATTTCCGAAGCTTTTGGATATAGTTCATAGGCGACGCTTATGATCTATTTAATTTAGTTAACATGTAAATATACTGCTGTACTGATAACAATAATATTAATTATTTTAATAACAATAATAAGACTGAGTGGTTTTGGTTATGAAAAAAAGGAAACTGTCAGTAGAAAAAAACATAATTGAATTAAAAAAGACGCGTAATACAAATCGCTTAAGTTGCTTTTAAGCGGCACTATACAATATACTTCAACTGAAGTAAATACAATATTAAGCGCAAATGTTATGACAGGTTGCACAATCAACCACTGAATGGCTCAATATTCCAGTACTCGATGCAGAAACTGACAGCTTAACTGATCACGGAGTAGTTATCCTGCACGCTGGTACTAATCTAAATGTCTTGGACATTCTTTTTTATTTGATGCTTGAAAGTCAACACCTAAATACTCAGTGATGAAGGTAATAGACGACGATCATAAAAAAAGAGTCAAGCAAGCGGGGCTCCAACCAGGACATCTAATATAGCAGTAATATTCACTAAGTTAAACTATATATTCTCATTCAATATCTCTTTTATTTTCAATATTCAATACGATTTGAAATATTAATAAACAGGATTCTACAAAGTCAGTCAAATTATACATATTAGAAAAATCGAATAGAAACACATCAAAGGCAAAGCCAATGAAAGACGCCCATTGCGGTTGGCTTTATTTCTAGCCAAACAGTGGTTTTACTTTTACAGGCGGAGATCCTGCTCCAAATGTTTTTGTTTAGTTATTATCATTTGTGTAATGGCCGGAAACGGGAAATACAATCAAACTCCAATCAAGAGACTATTAGTCTCATTGTTAGTTATAATAACAAAGTAAAAGGAAACCAGGTTAAGTGCGTCAATATAGATGCTGAAAGCTCACAAAAGAATATACACAAAAATCCAATATAATCCCGTTAAAAATTCGATCAAAAAATCTTCAGAAACGCTTGTTTTTGAGTGTTTTCTGTAGCTTCCTGTAGTTTCCTGTAAGATACTTATATTGGACTCTAGAATAATTTACCGCTAGTGTTTCAGTGAAAGCCACAAAATTCGTCTCCGGTTTGCAGACTTCGAGAAGCACTTGATAATTTTTGACTAACTTCTATAAATTTTAAGAACTTTCGAGCAAACATTTTTTAAAACAAGTTGTAGACGACCTTGATTAGGTTTATATAATTACCACTTTGACCTTCTTTATTTGAATATATATGAATGAAATTTTTGTCACGTAACAGCAAAAGCTATTCCGGAACCTGTAAATATTGTTGCTATATCTGAAGTTATTTCCCATTCTGGTAAAAAGTTGTTAGTATTACTCCCTTCCGCAGGATGAACAGTCACCTCCCTCTATGAAGTCTATCGAAGACGAAGCTTTTAGACAGCGAACAGGTTAATTTTAAGCGAAATAAAGATATATGAGGGGAAGGGAGGAGGGAAAATGAGGTGCGTCCCCCTATAAGACAACCTATTATTCGGTGATACTGATGGAGAAAGAATCTATATTTGGAGAATCTGACTATTTTTCATTTTGTTTTTTTTTTTAAATTCTCAACCTGATGAAGGAAATTTCTAAAGTTCTAAAGTTATTTAGTATAAAAATATTTTTAACTAAAATACAGAATTTGCATCGTGATCCTAATAAGAATATATCTTAATTCCTCTGCCTCTCGCCTCCATCTTATATTGTTTTTTTCAAAATCCTCATCCTGATGAGGAATATTTGAAACGAGAAGAGTGAAAGCCCTTACTAAAATTGATTCCACTATACGTTCTAAAGCTATTTAGTAAAGTCATTTTTTATTAAAAACAATTATATTGGTTTTTCAAAATCCTCACCCTGTCACTGGTGAAGGATATTTCAACTGAGAATAGTGAAAGCCTTCACCAAAAATGATCCATTATAAGTTCAAAGTTATTCAGTAGAAAATCATTTTTGATCAAAAAAGAGAACTTATATTGCGATCCTAATAAGAACGTCCCACCCTTTGGTATGGCAACTGTGCTTTAATTCCTTTGCCTCTCGCCTCCCTCCTCCGAGCCGATTTCCCCACCTCACACCACCCCCCTCACAATCAGGATTAATACTGAAAAGTGCAATATCACATAAAGACTTCGAGTCCCTTATTGTTCTAATATTTTCCGAATTTTAACAATTTTTCTTTACTTGTGGCTGACCAGACTATCTGCGAAGACAGCATCGTGTATTGTACGAGAGAAACTGTTTAAGCTGTTGGCAAATCTAACGGTTTTATTTGGCAGCCGAGACATCAAACACTGGAGTCTGTTTATGTTACTTTATACTATCACTGAAAACTGTTTTAATCCCTCCAGGATTATCACGTAATGGATCATTAATATTCTTTCAAGCATGATAAATATTGCAAGAATTAGCGAAGGTGCATGAAACACGTAATGGTGAACGCCTAGTTCGTGTCAACTGTACTTAAAGCCTGGTTTCTTTTTATTATACGCTTCCCAAGATGAGCGGGTGGGTGGGCGTGGTTTGGGTTAGGTTAAGATTAACCAAAACCACCCCCAACCCCCACCCCCCAAAAAAGCGTCTTGGAGGCCGTAATCTACACAGTATCAAAAACATACGTTTACAACATGTTTGATGGGTATGGCAGTTATGAAAGATAAGCAATAAACCACTAAATATAGCTTGCCACGTGTTTACTGTAAAAGAAAAAGACAAGTAAAAAACCGGCGTCAAAACCACAGTTCTTCCAATACATTAAAAAACCTATTTCAATTTTAATACCCTTAAGTATGACACAGCTATTTTTCTGTTTTCCTGCTTCTGCTAGAATCTAAAGGCCAATGTATATTTGATGCTTTGTTTGTACCGACACGTTTACAACGGAGCAATTATCTTCGGTCGTTTCTCGATTAGAAATTTTAAGTTTCCTTCCGAGTCAGACCACAGGAAGCACAGGTTAATTACATACGGGATTTTTATCTTCATTATTGATCAACCGTTTACAATCCAATATCATGTTGATGAATTCTTTTCAAACCAAACTAAACAAACAACACCACTGAAGGTTGGTGGATCATCTTCTCCTATCATGCGATCTATTTTAATTCTTCCCCTGGTATCAAAAGTAGATGTTTCTTTGCAAAGCTTATCCTCTGAAGCTTGTGTCACAAAAAAGGAGGTAAAAATTATAATGTTAAAACAACACCATCCAATACTGCCCGATAAAGCTGCTTTCAAGCGTTTTGTTATATTTAGCGTCATTAGTGAAAACAAAACACAAAATGACAAACACGTGCGGCGCGCGGGATTCTTTTTCAAAACAGCAGTTCCAATATCCTTTTGAAACTATTGTTAAATAATCGCCTTTCTATAAAAGCACTCTAAACAAAAAATTTATATCCATGATCAGAAGATTATAAAGCAATTTCATAAAGTAGGGGATACTTGAGTTGTCTATTCATAATAACAATGAACACTCCCATTTCCATTGACAAACCGTGTCGGTCGCCAAACTGCAACGGTTGCTTAATGTCGAGAATATTGCGTCACCTTTTAAACGGAACAATCGTTGATCGATCACAATGTTGTTGACAAATCAGTCCCTTCGATGAGATTTATTAAACCTGAAAATTTCTAAAATGTCTCTAAAAAGAAGCAATAAAAATTGCCTGAAACTTTCATCTATGGTTAGGTTAAGACATGTGAAAACGAATTCTGGGTTCACATAACGAAATTGGTTTTAGATATCAGAGGTTAAGTAATAACTACTTTATTTAATATCAAATGCAAAGGAAGTGGTTGACCATTCTTCCTAGCCAAAGACAAATGTTTAATGATTGACGATTCAGATCTTGGCGTAAACGTTGATTTTGCTGAGGGAGGAAAAGCGAAGGATCCGGAGAAAATACCTCGGAGTCAGATTAAGATCAACATAACTCAGCCCACGTGCAAGACTTGGGATCGTAGACATGTTAGGCGCGAATGATGACGACTGCGCCAAAGTGACTCCCCTCAAGGCAAAGACAAACCTTGTGTCTAAATAAACGTATTTTTAGAATTAATGGTTTGTTGTCTATGTAGAATTCTTTAGCAGAAATACAAGAGTGTAAAAAATAAAAATATAACACTAAAGCAAAATCTTGCATGCAGCAACAACTACACAAGGGATTTTAGTCCGTATTCTAAACTAGTAATGAAAAAGTTTATTCTTATTTTAATGTTTCATCATGAAAACATTGAAACTTTTGGTCTTTTTCTCTTTTAAAACAAAGCCAATATTTTTAAAACTGTTGATGCACTTGCATGTAGTATAACAGTATTGATTAAGTTCAAAAATAAGAATGCTAAAAAGCACGCATGCTTGAAGAATGTCACCTGGGCACTTGTATGCAACGAATTTAAACAAGTCAGAAACAAATGATAACTGGAAACGCATATTCTGAACAACGTGGAATCCCTGGTTCTGCCTTCTCCAAAGAAAACCATAATTGCAATTCAAGATAAGAGACTTTAGATCTAGGCTTTTTTAGTTTCTCGTATGTTCACTTAACACTAATTGGATCTATTGTTTCCTTCACTGATATTTACCTTTCGAAAAAAGAATGTCTGATTACAAGTTTGCCTTGTAAGCGGGCACACGTGTCAAATTTCTGAGCTAAAAAATATCAGCTCTCATGTGCACATAAAAGAATTTTGAAAAATAATCTTAAATAAGAATAAAGATTAGAATAAGAATAAAAATAATCTACGATAAGTAAATTTTAATTTTAAAAGCCATTTTTCAAAAACAATGAAAATTTTACAAGGAATAAAGGGTTCATTAAAGTTTTTCCACAAACATTTGTTGCAATCCTTTAGTTCTTTTCAAAAGGTTTTTTTGAGGTTTTAAATAAATAAATAAATTAGTTCAGTTCCTTCTTATTTATTTATTTCTTTTTCCATGTCAGTGGGTCTTCAGCTAACGACACAGAACAAAACTATGACGTCACAAAAACCGACAACATGGTTCAATCTATACACAAGACCAAAACCGAAGGTTCTTTTCACAAGGCTTGTATATACCTTTCAAAACAAAATTTCACACTATTTGCAAGCTTTTTCTAGACATTTGCCCCAATTTTTCGGACTCAAAATTAGATCAGTATTATTTTAGACAAATGTTTTACACACATTGTTTCTGTTGTCTGCTGTGAGTCCTAGTTTTCAAAATTGTGTGCGTGACAGCTTACACATTCGAACCGCTTTTCAAATTTAGAGCATCACGCAAATATCTTTGGAGAAATATATTAGTACGATCCAATGCACGTTTTTCGCTGGAAGTCAAGCCAAGAAAAACCAGACATTTTTCATTTGTTTGCTCTACTTTCCAGAAATGTTCTAAATTTCCAAACCTCTTGCAGTTTTCCTGGCTCTTTAGGAACACTATATTCAAGTATAAACTGGGCATATTTTTACACGACCAGGGATGAAAATAACATCCCCCACTCGAAAATAGGCTCTTCTTACGCGAGTGCGACATTGTAAAATATTCCATTTTTCGAATATCTGAATTCATCATCAAATTTGTCACATCAATAATAGTAAAAGTGCAAAGTTTAGATGAGTGTGGCCTAAAATGGGCAAAGATGTGAATATTTGAAGCTAAATGTTTTTGTGGAATTTCTGCAACAAAATGCATGTGTTTAGCATGATAACGAGGCTTGCAGGGCATGAAATGTCCTTCCATCATAAATTTCTTTGTAAAATTGCTCAGATTTAAAAATTAATTTCTTTGTCAATTTTGGGGCTACATTTCTGAAAACTGGCAGTTTTACTAATACAGATATGACGAGCTTGATAATAAATTCCGTTTTTGAATAAATCATGCATTTCCTTGTGTAACGAATGGGTCTACGCCGAGTAATTTTTGCCTGGCGCGAGCAGAAATTACGAAAAGGTCGCCCGACCGACAAGTAAGAATTAACTAGTTACTGATTAACCAGAACATACCAGTTTGAGTTAAATATGGCACTGCATTAACAACCAAATTAGTTGATAATGATTCTGTCTGTTACACAGAGTTCAATTTCATGCCATTTTGTCAAACCTGTAAAAAATGTCTTTCTAATTTTAATTAATAAAGAATGTAAACTGTTTGTGTCAGAGGTTTTTCTTACTATAGCCTTACTTTTAGTTTCATTGTAGTTTGTGGTAGTAAAATCTCAGATGGGCGAGTGATTTCCAGATGCCAGTCGCCCAACTGGCGAGTGGTTAAAACAGTTAGTTTCCAGACCTGAAGACCATAATGCTGCACAGTTGTACGAGACAAAAGTCTCCATTTACACTGAAAACACTCAGACAGAGTGACTAGTACATGGTGGATGGTCCAACATACAATTAGAAAGCGCGTATAGCCCCAACGAAGGCTGCTGCTAATCACTGAAAAGTATACTCGCGCATGCACATGACTTTACCTTAGTATATTTACAAAACGCTGTCTATTTTGCTGCACAAAACAGTGTTTTGAAGTTCGGCCTAACAGTTGAAAACGTTACAGTGATTCTTTTGTTAACATGCATGTAGACAGTTATTTATCAGAATAGCCATGAGTTCCCAAACGCTGTCGATCTTGCTTTTTGCACGAAACACGAAACAATATTTTGAGGTTCAACGTTCGGATTTATAATTACAAAGTTACAGTGATTCTTTTGTTAACATGCATGCACATTGTTATTTATCGGAATAACGAATTCCCAATATGATTTAAACTATGGCTAACTACTAGAAAATATGATTGCGCAGACACCAGCAAAAACTAAAATCATCATATCTTTCCACTTTTTATTAAGAAGCAATAAAAAATTGCCCAGGCTCAATGTTCTTACTTTTTTGTCGATTTCAGTGTCACGTTGTTTTTATTTTGTTCTTATTCACCGTGTTTTCCGTAGGCTTTAAAATTGCCCAAAATTTCTTTATATTTGCTTTTTGGCTGTGCGCATAAAATATAGTGAGTGCATTAATAATAGAATCTGGTTTAATGTGTCAGCGTATACAACAAATAGAACTAAACTGAACTTGAACTTCAAAAGATGATCATTAGCAGAATACAGATTATTCACTATCTAATTATATATTTTGTATCACATGACTTATAGCGTTAGATAAATATCTTAAACAAAGATTCAAAACTCATTAAAACTATGTCGTGAAACTATCTTTTCAGCCTCAGTTTGTTCTTATTTCATTTTCAATTTTCAGGCGATTTCAGCCTCAATGCTCTTATTGAGTTTGTACTTAATAATAGAAGTGCATTTTTTCAGAACACACCCTCGTTAATGTTTGCAAAAAGTCAGTATTTTAAGGCCTAATGCCGTACACATTCACAAATTATGTATCGAAAAAACTAGTCTTAACATTGCCCCAAAATGAAAACAAAAACCTAAGCTGAAGTTTAAAATCTGTATGGTTAGTCATAGAGTATCGTTTACTTCAAAGGTAATAAAATACAATCTTTTTACCTCTACAGTTACCAAAAAACTTCATATTCAGTACTACATGTTGTTGCAAGTTAGAGGGCCGTGCATGGTTGTTTATAACAATTGATAACAATTGAACATTAAGCCAGCAAGGCGTTGAATACTCTTTTAGCTTTATTCCCATGAATTGTTTTTATACAAATAAACAAGAACATTTTAAGAATAATCGGGGATGTAATTTGTAAAAAAAATTAACAACAATAAGAATAAAAAAAGTACCGGTCCTTATCTAAAAATGTTTATAAACACACTATAGTGTACCGTGTGTCAGTAGATGAACACACTAGAAACAACTTCGCACTTTATATACCACTAGAGAACATTTTGATGGAGCCTATACAACACTCTAGCAGAGTTCATGAAAATACTCTTGCGAGAGAAAACACTGAGGTTGTAGGGTTTTGCTAACTATCCAAAACGTATGCAATTTATATAACACGGCACGCAATATCTTCTAGATATACTTGAGGAATTGCTATTCGATGCTTGCATGCTCAAAAGGCGAGTATAGCAAATATACCAAATATCAGTATCATAATAAAAGCCAAAACTGATACGGAGGTACATAAAATATATCTATGTTCGAACATTTACCATAACATTTATAGTTGAAAGGATACAGAAGGAAAACAGGACTATTGACTCCAAATGTAAGTTAACGGACAAAACATATAAGTTCGCCAATGCGTCTTAATTAAACACCATAGTCATAGATCTGCTAAAGAACCACTTGATTACAAACTTATTTTTACTTTACTTTGTTTTAATTTGTCACTATTGCTCTTACTCTAAGTAAACAGCACGGCGGAAAAAATATACTGAAATATATTAAGTGGTGTTTAAGTCAATCTAAATTTAATCTAAAATGTTTAACAATACGATACTCGAACTGAATTTAAAATCGACTATAGATAGTCGGTTACTGAATAAAAGGCAATCGACGGTCGATTCTATAAAGCTTTCTGTTCGAGAATTTCAGTGTTGAGATTCTCCTTTTAAAAATTGGTTCAATAGATTAAATAAAACTAGAGGCAAGTATTCCACTGAAGATGCGGCATTCATATTAGTCGTGCGACGGGAATGAATTCACTTCTATTATCATTACAAAATAACAACAAACATCATTAATGGTAACAACAAAAAATATAGCAAAAATAATAACATTGTGGTTAGTATTACATAGTTATAACCATCAATGTTATATATTGAAAGGTGCGTGAAACTATTCTAACTCTCGAAAACTATAGTAAAATCTTTGTAAAATTATACGGCGTATTGCGGTAAGTGAGTTTACAAAGAAAGTTAGTAAATATACCATCGTGGGTTATTGTAACTTTTACTCTTTTTAAAACGGTAAACTTACAACGTTTTTTGAAGTGGTAAAATAGCTGCATGAATTTACCCTATTTTAGTAAGTAAAATTACAATCTCAGATTCAGAGTGATATATAAAAGAGTAGGTGGAATATACGCATTGTGTTCTCTAGATGCGTGATGATCCTTCTAAGCAATTAACTTTCTAAGACATTTTTCTAAACTAAATCTTTCAACCCTATTGAGCAATTAGGGCAGTAAAACCTAACTAGTCTCCAGACACGACATACGTCACCATGCGAAGACTGCATTAGCATTTGTTTGGTGATTTAGCCCCAAAAAGCGCACGCTAAGACTAACTTTATCTAGCTGTCATAAATCGGCCAGTGAGCATGTAAGCAATCCGTTCTAAATCAAGTTTCTGATGTATTCTTTATTGAGTTCTTCTGTCTTCTAGCTCGCATTCCGGTAAAGATTAATAATCGTCAGGATGGCAGCAAAGAAGATTCAAACCTAGGATACACAACATTTGTGTCACTTTAATTACTTGCTGAAAGAGTTCAGATCACTTCGCAGCGGCCATTCTTTCGCTCTTGCAGTTTCACCTGACCACCCGAATTTGAGTTTATCACGTTCTTATTCTTTAAAAGTACCGTGATTTGGTCCTTCCATTATTTTTCAAAACAGGACTAGAAACTCTTTTCCTAATACAATAAACCCCACTGAGAAATTACTGAAGCAGCCTATATACGTTAAATTAAGTTACCACAATATCTTTTCAAAGTTCTTCGATCCGTTTTCCGCGCTTACTTTGCTCGGCAAACATGCAAACAACGTAATTTTTATCAAGTATAGAGCTTCCCTTAAATCTTTAATTTGCCCCTTCATTTAATTTATTAAAGTTTGTTATTTACAAGACCCAAAACATCTCCATTTCACCAAGAATAAATACACTTCCATCTTACCATTTAAAAAAACACAAGCGCACGTGACGTTTGTCTTAATTTCTAACACCTGAAAGCCTCTGAGCAAAAAATTACGACAAACTATGATATTTTAAATACAAAAACGTCTTTTGAAATATATTTAAATTGTTATGCTAGTTGTAAAAGATAAATAATTCAAAGCGTGAAATGCGCTTAACGGCTGACCTGTTGCTTGCTTCGACAGAACGCCGCTACAATCAGGATTACTGCAAGCATTATGGTTGGAAAAGTTTATTAGCGTTGCTGGTGCACGAAAGCTGCTATTATAGATTTTACATTTTATTGCTGTATTTTGCATAACTAGCGGAAGAAACCTACAATGCAACATTAATTTCGAGACGACTGGACTCATTTCTACGTGGAAACAACTACAAAAAGGGAGGAAACAGGTTAAGTGCATCAATATAGCTGCTGAAAGCACATGAAAGCAACAGCACAAAAATCCAATATAATCCCGTTAAAAATTCGATAAAAAAATTCTTCAAAAACACTTGTCTCTGAGTGTTTCCTGTGGGCGACTTCGCAAATATTAATATTGATTCACACCAGAGAAAACCGCTGGTCCTTGAGCTGAAATCCACAGCAAATATCTAAAGGAATGCCCAGTAAACTATTTGATATCCAACCAAAATATCCGAATTCAAATGGTATAGTTTCCTATATTCTTCGAAGGACGATATCTTTTATATTTCTTAATCGTCCCTTTACATTTCCTTATCATCAAGCAATAGAAGCTTTTTAAGCAATAAAAATGAATTTGAACAAATAGAAATATTATAATGAGATAGCGCAATAAAAGAATGAGAAAGCTATAAGAAACTGAATTTAAAAGATAGCAATGTCTTAAAAGCTTCAGTTTCATAACAGTTCGCAAATAACAGTCATTGATTTATTCATTCTGTGAAAGTTGCATTTGCCCCGAAGACGAAACGTTATCTGTGCGGACAAGCCGGAAGCTTTCAAGTAATAAACAATAGAAATGTATTGATCATCAACAACTATTATGTTTACCAAGCAGTACAAGAAACTTTTCAATACGACCAGATTGACTTCAGCACGTACAAAACCCGAGTAATTTTTGTAGAATGATTTCCTTTCGGTTCCCTTTCCGGAAAATCTTTTATGAAAGTTTTCTCCGTTTTCTTTTTGTCCGGGTGTTCATTTACATTTAACTTTTTTATTTAATCTACGTTTAGATGAATTTATCTCTTTGTCTATTGAGACAAAGTTATTGCTCGACAAAATTGAACTTGTATATCATCTTGCCTTAAGAATTTAATTTAGAGACTAGACGATGTAATATAAAAACAATCAAAAACAGACATTAATTTGGGTTACAATGTTATGCTCAAGGGCATTTGGTTTTAGAAGTAGGTTTGGCTAAAATGTACAATATTACTCCCACTAAAGAATAAACTTTCGTTTAACAATAAATCTGTGCCCACGGCTATAACAGCGACCAAACTGTATCTCTGGCTGACTGTCGGTCCTCTGTCTGATTAACTTTTTAAGTCTTTGCCCATTTTGAACTCCTATGCACTGGAAGTAACAAAAAGGTTATTGCATCTAAATGCAGTCTTAAAACATATGAACATTCAGCGTTCTCTCGCAAGGCTCCTACACTGTGGAACGCCCTGCCGAACGATATTAGGCAAGCGGAATAACTAGAGACGTTTAAGTCTAAACTAAAAACCCATCTTTTTAGGCAGTTATAGTTTTTGTTATAATTCATTAGTTGTACAAGTTTTTATTTCATTGCACAATTGATTTTTATATTTATGTTACTATTATTGTAAAGCGCCGCTGGATCTTTGAGAAGCGTTGCGCTATATAAGATATGTATTTATATCATTATCTATTTCTTTATACAAATATTTCTAAGCTCCAGCGAGTGTATTTGGTGAACAATATATTTACCCCGATTTCAACCCAGATCAGAAGTCTCTCTGTTTCGGGTTCATCATATTGTAACTGGCGCCCTTGCAGCAAACAGAGATACCGCCTCATAGATTTAAAACCGTCCACTCTCCAAGAAGGCAATAAAAGTCCGATCATTAATTTAATGATTTTCAGTAGTACATATAAGAGTAAAGGAAAAGTTTTTTGTTAAATATTTTTGACCTTAGTAAAGGTCCGGCCGGGAATCGTACTCAAGCCTTCCGCATCACAGATTGGCTCCTAACCAATATAGTGCAAACCAGGGTATGGATACCAGTAGTCTTTTTACTACTCAAAAAGAGACAAATAACAACAGTTTTTTGTAAATGTCATTGTACCTTGATAATGTTGGTAATGCAAACAGCTTGATTGGTTACTTCTAGTGTTTTGAGTTTAGAAGCTATTGACAAACATCCCTAGGAACAAAAAGATTGAAAAATCGTTAATTAATATAACAAAAACATTTTAAAACAACAACAACAACAACAATAATAATAATAATAACAAAATTGTAATAGGAATATTATTAATTAATAATAATAAGAATGTAATGATGATGATGATAACAATGATAATAATAATAATAATAATAATAATAACAATAATTAAATAATAATAATAACAATAATAATAATAGCAATAATCAAATAATAATAATAATAATATCAATAACAATAGTAATAACAATAACGATAGATGTAGTTGATTGAACTATCACTCATGAAAACCTGACAAAAATTGTTGTCTTCAACAATATAACAGTTAACTAATCAGATTTAGTTCTTTTTACGTGTTTATTCATTCTTATTAGTACTACTATTTATTTTATTATTATTATTATCATTATTATTATTATTATCATTATTATAAATACAGAAACTACCAGCTTCCTTTAAAAGCAATCACAACACCTAAAACAATAGACCCTTTCTCGGTTAATGTCACGCATACGTAACTTTTGATAAATACAAAGTAGCGAAAATCAATCGATCTCAGTGGAAAGAGCTCCTAAAAATTACGAAATTTATCATTTTTTATGGTCATAGGCCAAAATCTCCCAACTTGTCCCCCAGCATACATTTATCTGTAAAAAAATAGCGATTTCGCATGGCTGTATCTTCACCATCTTGTCACACATTAATCCTAAACGCGGTAGATATACTAATTCTAAAGCATTCTTTCAACCAGTAGCGATAAAGCTTTGCTGATTCGTCTAGATAAAATTTGGAAAAAACCGTGAAAGGGTCTGTAACAATGACAATGATATTAGTAATAATAATAACAATAATAATAATAATAATAATAATAATAATAATCATAATAATCATAATCATAATAATCATAATAATCATAATAATAATCATAATAATAACAGAAAAGATAATGATCATGGATATTTATTAAACTATCGTTGATGGAAACCAGACGAAAATTGTAATCTGCACTAACATTTTTATTATTATTATTATTACTATCATTATTATTATTATTATTATCATTATTATTATTATTATAACTTCCGAGCTACTACTTTTGTCAAACACAGAAATTATCAACTTCCTTCAAAAACAACCACAGCACGAAAAAATAATAATAATAATGATAATAATAATAATAAAAACAATAACAAAGATAATGATCAAGCAACATACTCTGAACAGAAATAGTATCAAAAGACTTCATAGTAGCAACTGTAGAATAAAGGGAACAAACATCATTTTAAAACTTACGGCACACACATTTTTATTTTCTTTTTCAAAAGAAAGAGGGAATAAAGGACAATTGTACATGTTTATTATTGTTCGAAAATGTTAACATTTTTATAATGACAATATTAACTTAAAAGGGTTAGAGTTACGTCTTGGCAGCGCAACTGCCGTGGACAAACCTTTACGAAATTGAGCTACAGGTATTTCATTAAGCATCTGTTATGAGAAAGTAAATGGGTTCCGGTTTCACTTCAAATAGAAATGAGACACGTGCGTGTGGTGATATTTGGCTATACCTTCCCCAAATCCATTAGGGAATTAGGATACCTTGTTTACTTAGCATTTTCTGTTTGCTGGTGGCAAGTACTCTAGAATTTCCTGGTTTCTTAAAATAAAAACATCTGTTTCTTTAAATAAGGAACTTTAAATAACTTGTCTCATTCACTCATTTTAGCAGCCTGTAAAGACGGCATTTCGTGTAATCAAAATCCAATACTAAAAGAAAATTTTAAAGTTTTGCTAGAACTTGCTTACTTGTAGCTTCTACCAAATATGATCTGACTAGAACGAAACTTAATACGGCAAAAAGGTTTCAGTTCAAGTTTTTAAACACGACATGAAACGAGGAAAAACCACCACCTAGAACGAAAACGAAAAAACTATTCAACAATTATTGCTAAACCCGAGCCACTCACTATAAAAACAAGATTGTTAACGGTCCGCGCTGAATCACGTAAAATATATTTATTGTCTACATCATTATATCCATTTCAAACTGCATAAACAAAGCTCCTACTGAGGTGAAATAAATGAACCTAGTTAAAAGGCAGGTACCAGCATTTTGTACTTGAGTAAGTAAATAGCCGTTATACTTTTGCCACTCATCCATTAGCGAGCTAATACTTCATATCAAGTTCCATACACTATAACAACTGGTTGCCCTTAAGGGAAAAAGTTTAGTTTGACAATCTTTAGAGCCAGCAAACATTACTCCAGCAAATGAAAACAAATTGAGTTTTATAAGACTTGAGGAACAAGTTTGAGACAAATGTAGATTAATACAGTATATCTTTTCATTTTGTCTACTAATTAATAGACAACAAATTAAGAGACACCACAGAGCCATTGTTTAAAGCGATTCCACGTGATCAAGAAGGCACCTGTTGAATTATAACACTTTGCCAAAAACGTGTGTCAACTGCATAGTTTGTGAAAGAATCAAACAGAGCGGAAACTGTTAAATGGCTATATTGAAAATTACAGATTTGAAATGAAAAATATCGATACAAACTTTAACACGATAATTTTGAGTGATACAACATTCAAGTGACAATAACAGAAGAAACTAAATTAAAAATTGTTCCAAAATTATCAACAAAGATATTACAGCTGCTAAATTGAGTTATGTGACGCCAGATTTAACATCACCGACGAATAAAGAATTATGAATGAATTTTCGTGACAATTTTTTTTATGAAAACAACTTTACAAGAACGTAGCTCAAACTAGCCAATATGTAAAAACAATTTAAGAACAAGCTCAGGCTGAGGCGCGATAACTACAAAAATTTTTCTAATTCTATCAGAACAAAAACTTGTAATTTAACTTAGCGATGCAATATAAAATAAAAAAGATTTATGTTTCTCGCCATTATGAATCACGTCCCAAATTATTCATAAAAGTTTCTCAGCTAAAATCTCTGGATCTTATTGCTTACGTATATTTCAAACCATTCCGTAAAGAAATAAAAACAATTTAAGAAAAACAAATTAAGAAAAAATTGAGCCTGAAGTTGCCAAAAAATTAAGAAAAATAATCCTCAGGAAAATTTACTGGTCTTTAAGAAGTCATGAGTTAAATAGGTACAGCGACCTCAAAATACCAATATCTTATGATATTCATTTTCTCCTAAAAGTCTAACAGATTCTGCAACTAGAAAGTCAATATTTTACTGAAAATTACAGCAATCGCAAAGCAGTTGTATTTTATCTTGTACTGAGACGCTCCTCAATCACTTCGTTTCTTTTTTAACAAAATTGCTTCTGAGTTCCGTTTTGAGAAACACGCACCGCTTCCGATGACACTTATAAAAAGACAAAAGAATTTTGTCCATTAAAACAAAAGGTCCCCAAATGCGGATGTTTCATCTTTTTCCTTTTATTTGAAAAAAATTAACTTAATTTTATTTAAAGCGATCTTAGTTTAATACTGTCATATACCTACATAGTCTCTAGATATCACGATACAAAATATTTCTATATTCAATAAAACTTAAAGACCTTTATCACCGAAATGGTTTGTTAGTTCTTTTCAAGATTCACAAAAACTCGCCTCTAAATGCAGCCGTTCACTCACTGAATACATGTGAACGTTTTATTTTGCTTTTCTTCATAATAAACCGCTTGTAGAGATAAGAACAAATAAAGAAGAATGTAATACTGAAGTCGCCAAAAAACTTAAAAACGACGAACTTTGCAAAATTCATGCACTGGTTCAGTTTATAAAAAAAGCGGCGTTGTAAGAACATTAATACCTACACGCCATTAACCCTGTCAAATGACAAATTTGTAAATTCTCCCAAAAACGTCGACTATTTTTCATATAAGCAGTTTGGAGATATTTGCTCTTTATCTTTTTCAGAAAATTTTACCTGATCTTTTAACCAATCGTTTTATTTTGTATGAGCTATATGCCGGAGAAGTGAGATATATATAAACTGAACGGAAATGAAAGAGTTGAACACTTAAGTAAAGTAAAATTTGAGTACCGTATTTACTCGAATAAACGCCGCGGCGTTTATTAAATTTTTCATGATTTGGGTGCGGCGTTTATTCGAGGGCG
>JAOCPT020682568.1:0-16807 GCA_026546935.2 Palythoa grandiflora
GTTCTGCCCAGTCCCTCCCTGTCGCGGCTAGCGTTACAGCCCCGCTAAAAATCCCCGCTCAGTTTGACAAATTGTTATTGTCCCCGTCCTCCCGGGGAAATACAGCGTTACAAAGGCGTTACTCCATGGCTATGTCCCCGTTACTCCCCCGCTATGTCCCGGGGGTCTTGGGGCCATGGTTTATACATTGACTGGTGCATTACAGGCCGAGTTGCATAATGTCTTGTTGATGGCATTCATGGCCAGTGGCCGGACGATAGTTAATTTTAAACTAAAAATTGGTAGTCGTTGGACGTCCTTGCCTTCACTGGTAATAATTAAGGTCGCAATAAGTAATAACGTGAGAAATGTTCGCCTGGACGCGCAATTTGCTCATGCATGCATCACACCATTCATGCGATTTTGATAAGCGGACAAAAGGAGAATGTTATATCTCTGATGAGTTTCTTTGTTTTTGGGTTCTTAAGTCGTGTTCAGGGCTGGTTTTTCTTGGCTTGAAACTCTTTTAGGCTGTGTTTACATGACACCGGATCGAGTTTCGTTCCGGATCGAATTGGATTTCATTCTACATTTACATGGTAGAATCGAAAATGGCAAACCTGCATTGTTTTAGGTAAGCACACACATTTCTGGCCGCCATCTTGGATTTGTACTGCAAGGTGTGCATGCGCTAGGCAGCGCCCCGCTGACCAAACAGTTGAAGTCTCCAGGGATGAGACTGGTCTTGTTCCGGAATGAACTTCGATCTCTGTTTACATGATTCCGGAATAGAGTCTCGCACTGGGATGAAAGTTTCGATCCGGAACGAAAACCCAGTGCAAACTCGATCCGGAATGACATCATTTTCATTCCGGAGCCATGTAAACACTGTGCACACAAATGCAGAGCTACAAGAGGGGGAATGAAGAAATCGTAGCGATTTCATTCCGGGTTGAAATGCGCCTCGTTACTGTAGTTTTATGTTCCATCTACACCACATACTAATAGTGATAATTACTAATTTGCTAAGCAAAGTAAAAGTTACAACACCTTTTTTGCAGTGTTTACACTTCCTTTTTTTGTTTAGCAACCCAGGGTAAAAACACCCAATAAAACCTTCACATTTATCCAAATGTTGTTTGATGGCACTCTCGTGATTACATACATGTTCAGTAGTGCGTTCTATGAGTGTTCGATTTGTCTTACTAATTTATGATTGGCCGCATCCAGGACAGTTAAACGTATAAACTTAACAAATAGATTCCATGTTTGCGTGCGTCTGTTCCGTAATAGATAACAGATGACGTCAAACTGTTGTAAGAACAAAAAAGTGGCACACGAGGCGATAGCCGTGTGTCTGTCCTTTAATAGATCATAGGCGAGAACCAATCAAAATGGTAGAATAACTTGGGTTATTATATAAAACAAATTATTTGCTAAGTGCTCTTGTTGAGTCTTTGGTGTTAGTAAAGTAAGACTGTTTAGTTGGTTGATAAATTACTGCAATATTTACTTGGGCAGTGTTATTAAATTAATAAGTATGTGGGATAAACACGTGCAGTTGAATTAGGTTAATGTTATTACGTTTACTCTGCAGGGCCTTGGTCTTATGGTCAGCAGTGTTCTCCCAGTGTTCCACAGAACGAATAACACGGTACGATTAGAACTAAAGTTGTTGTTGTTGTTGTTAAAGTGTTATATGCAGAACATGTTGGCCGTAATCCGCTACTGCTAGTTGGGTTTCTAGCATTTCTACCACTTGAGATTAAACTTTCACAAAATTAGACTATTAATACCTGCCGGCCTGCACCAGTGTCAGAAAGGACGAATGTAGATGTATATAGACAACGTTCCTGTAGTACACTGGTTAGACCAGACTTTGTGAACTGTAATTAAAGCCCCTTAGTCCTTACGTACATTTTGGTACAGTGCAATTGTGGTGATAACGCTGGCAGTTTTTTATTCAGTGTTTAATATTTTGTGACTTATTTACACAAATAAATAGTTTGAATACGAGTTATCAGTGGTAATCTCTTTCTGTTGTTATTCAATCATTAATTTACACTGGTGTACCAGGAGCTTTCAAAAATCATTTAAAAGACTATGGTCGTATCGTAACATATCGTTACTTGTGGGTATAAAACATTCTTTATTGATTACAGGCAATCAAGAACTGCTTACTTGGAGTGTTTGGCGCCGATATCGCGTTAAGGGACCTAAACAGATTTCTTTACCAGCCCCTTGTAAGTTAAAAATTTAGTTATTCAACCAGTGGTAAGAGTGGCTTCAGTAAACGTCGTCATAATCTCAGTGTTTCTACTTAACCAAACTCTTTATAGTATTGTAGCTATACAGTATACTATCGTTTTTCTAGTGTGCTTGTCTCGACGTATGTTTACTCGTCTTGCTTGAGATATACTTTGGCCCGTGCTGAGAGCTTTCTTCAGTGTATAGTGAATATCTGTCCATCGTTTGTAAGTAAAATATAGTCAAATTATTTTACAAACAGGAATACAGAATATCTTGATCAAACCAAAAAGATCCGGAAGAATATCCATTTATTTGAAAGTAAAATACCGTTATTATCAACTAAATAATTTTGTAAGGAATTTCACTTTTGACTTCTCTGTTCTCCCAGATGGGCGCCAATGGTTATGCAATGGGTGTCAACAATAATGGTCAGGTTATGCTACACCCCAGACTAAAAAACGCCGTAAGTACGACACTCGCATGTAATTCATGTTTCTGTTTCTACAAATATTTGGAGAATGTTTCGAAGTCCAAGCACAAACTAGTTTTCCCTGATACTGGAGTAGCGATTTAAACAATTTGGTTTATAGTTAGAAAGAAAGCGTTCTTCAAGTTGAGTAAGTGACTGGGAATCGAACCCGCAACCTGATTACCCGTAAGATGCTCTACCTACCGAGCTACAGAGACCCACATGGGGAGCAGAGTTGTTGGTTAAGCTCTTGATTCTTGCTGAACACGACTATCGGACATATCGTTCAAGCAGATGCGAGAGGTGTGTCCAGCGGGAATATACAGGAACTTAACCCGTAACTCTGCTAGTGAATCTCTGTAGCTCAGTGGGTAGAGTTGTGTCCAGCGGGAATATACAGGAACTTAACCCGTAACTCTGCTATTGAATCTCTGTAGCTCAGTGGGTAGAGTTGTGTCCAGCGGGAATATACAGGAACTTAACCTGTAACTCTGCTAGTGAATCTCTGTAGCTCAGTGGGTAGAGGTGTGTCCAGCGGGAATATACAGGAACTTAACCTGTAACTCTGCTATTGAATCTCTGTAGCTCAGTGGGTAGAGGTGTGTCCAGTGGGAATATACAGGAACTTAACTCGTAACTCTGCTAGTGAATCTCTGTAGCTCAGTGGGTAGAGGTGTGTCCGGCGGGAATATACAGGAACTTAACCCGTAACTCTGCTAGTGAATCTCTGTAGCTCAGTGGGTAGAGGTGTGTCCAGCGGGAATATACAGGAACTTAACCCGTAACTCTGTTAGTGAATCTCTGTAGCTCAGTGGGTAGAGGTGTGTCCAGCGGGAATATACAGGAACTTAACCCGTAACTCTGCTAGTGAATCTCTGTACCTCAGTGGGTAGAGTTGTGTCCAGCGGGAATATACAGGAACTTAACCCGTAACTCTGCTAGTGAATCTCTGTAGCTCAGTGGGTAGACTGAGCATCTGAACGGTAATCAGAAAGTTGCGGGTTCGATTCCCATCAGTGACTCAACTTGAGGAACGCTTTCTTTCTAAGTTTTTATCCAAACTGCAAACTGCCATATGGATTTTGTATATAGTTTAAAGATACAGACCTCCTCATGCGCTTCTTAATACGTAAAAAGTATCCCATGCCGTTTACGTTGTACTTAAGTAATAACAGTTTACAATGAGGATAAGCGAATTAAGAGATTGACGTTTCGATGTCTTGCTGAACGTCATTTTCAAAATGAATTTATTAGATGAATTTGAATAATAATGATTACAAAATAGTGTCCTGAGGGATTCATGCTTGAATACGTACAGAGTTTAACTGCATGTTTGTAGCTAATCCATTGTTAATCGCACAAAGACGTCGAAACGTCAAATATCTTCGCTTATCTTCAATGTAAAATGTTTAAATGACGGTTTACCATTTAAGAAACAGTATTTTATTATCAACTTAATTAGACCTCAAGAACACGAAACCCCTTGGGAATGCAGCAGTCAGCATCTGACGCACAGTCATTATCCATGTGCTGCTGAACAGTTCCTCAAACTGAGATAAAACTGAAAGGTTTTTAGGATGACGCTTTGACAAGTACCATTTAAATCACGTATATACACCACTTAATACCCAGATATCATTTGATTGCTTGTTTTAGTTTGCACTGAGACACTTTCAGAGTTTGGGTCAGTTGTGACGTAACAAAACATTTCTTTTACTCTTTTTAGTACAACCCATGCTTTTCATATTTTATTCTTCAAAATACAAACATTATAATTCTAAAGTTTTGCATATCTCTCCAGAAAGATCAATGTTTACTGAAAATTTTTGAAATAATGCCATGTCTTCGAGGAATTTACAGATAGAACTGATATATACTGATGGCCTGTTTTTCTTATGTTAACTGATTATTTTCACTTGCTTCTTAGTCTGGCTACTTACAGGACCCTGCTGGAGTTGACTTGCTTGAACTCGAGTTTCCTCTTGTGGAGAATCAAAGCGAACTAGAGCAGGTAGATATATACTACAGTTTCTTTTGTAGTTAGTTGCGCCGGAGACAGCACTGCACCAGAGCAGGTAGATATATACTACAGTTTCTTTTGTAGTTAGTTGTGGGACAGCACTGCACCAGAGCAGGTAGATATATACTACAGTTTCTTTTGTAGTTAGTTGCGCCGGAGACAGCACTGCACCACATCAAGTGTTAGATGAGAGTTGTTCAAGGCTTGGTAAAGTGTTAGATACCCCTGATTCCCACTGTCTCCTCGGTCCATATAGCTTCAAGCAGATCATACTTCAGAAGGAATTCGACACCTTTATGTAAAAGTACAAAAAAGAAAACAAATTTTACGTTATGTTATAATGCTCTAAATTACTTGTGTTTTTAGAGAGCGTTTCGCAAAAAGGAATATTGTTACTAGCTCAACACAAAATCCCTTTACTGGCCAAATTGTTCGGATTTTTTAGATTCGCGAAATTTAACGCCTGTTTTTCATTTTTTCTGCGTTCGAAATCAATCTCTTCATGACGAAAATCTCGTGAAATACTGAGTATGCCGCTGTGATGGTCGCTTTAAACCTAATTTTTTTTTGTTCCAACAGCTCAGGAATAAAATGATCGACCAGTCAACCGATGAAAAGACTTTAAGGGTGCATGACGTCTCTGGTGACGAGGTCAGTAATGTTCTCCGAGACACTAAACAAAGAAACCTTTGTCTCAGTTAACCTGTCAAAGTCTGGTAGATTTATTATTATCAACACCTGAAACTCTCCTATATATAGTGATTATGTAGTGATAAGGATTAGTTGTTGAAACTGTTCAATCGCTGTACAAGTGAAGAGGAAGCCGGCATAGGTCCCTCAGCACCAGGAGGGTGGTTAGGAGAGTGGGAAGGAAGGGGAGGGAGGGGGTCTTAATGCCACCGGGACTTTGTTATTTCTCTTTATTGACCTATCTCATTTCTAGGTTAATCATCACTTTGAAGAAATCTTGGCAAATACGTCAAGGTTTTCTTTTCTTGAAAGTAATATACATTTGGAAGTAGAACAACGAAATTTATTTACGCTCTGTTTTACTAGGGAGTTGGGAGGGATGGAAACGCAACTGCATAAATTAAGCAATTTTCTGACCTCGATGTTCGTTTCGCTTTCGGCTAATTGAATTTATGTGAGCTTATGCAAATACAGGATTCTGTTCACAGTTCGAATAAAAAACAACTGCATTATGTTTTTATTATTGTTGTTATAGTAATGTTGTTATTGCTATTGTTATTGTTATCCTGTAGTTGCGAGTGATGAAGAGGCAGATGAAATACTATTATTTTGGAATCGACAAAACTCCTTTTGGGTAGGTTACCTTGAATTAACAAGAGTTATTGATACGAAGCATGTCCTCAACTTTGTTCAAAGCATTGCTTTCAAGTTTTGGATTCCGCTGTGACGGAATTCGCGCTAAAAATAAGAGTTTATTCACGTTAAGCGTGAAAATCCCAGTTTAAATAGCCAAGTTAAGTATGTCAATATTAAGCTTTCTTTATGATACGGTGTCATATAAATGAATTTACTAGTGTAAATCACTTACAATGTATCTGACTTTTTACTCCGCAGTTTCGCCATTGTTACACCCGATATTGGTTTTAAATACACCGATTTTAACATCACTAAAGATGGTCGTGGTTTGTATATTACTTGTCATCAGTGTGTGTTGTAATTTGTGGTTATCGTTACATTTGAGTTAAGAGTGATTATCGATTCTAGAAATCCCTCTGCCCAGTGTCATGCAATCAGGTTGATATAGGAAGGGGGGGGGGGGAGGGATGGGGGCAAGGTTGCCCTTCCCCACCATTACTCCCGTCTCCCATAAAATGTTGCTATTTATGTGTAAACGTGAACAGCATCAGAAAATGGTTATCATTTGTTACTTTTTCGTATAAATTTACCAACAGTCTCCAGCTTTATACATTATTGCATGTATGCATATTACATTACGTACATTTATATTACAAAGCCAATAGTAATTCTACAAAAACGAGCGATCGGCATCATTTCGTTCGCAGATTTTAGGGATCAGATTAAACATCTTGAAATTCAGTGATATTGTAGAGTTTCAAACTGCAATTTTCATGCATGACTTCCACCATGGCAACCTCCCTGACATTTTTAATTCATTCTTTTCTCTTGTTAGTACTCGCCACAACTATAACAAAAGACTAGCCTCTAACAAAACAAACTACTCTCTTCCTTCAGCAAGAACTAATTATGGCAAATTTAATATAAAGTTCTCGGCTATCAAATTATGGAACTCCTTAAGTGAAAACCTAAGGCATTCCACAAAAGCAAAATTTAAGAAGACATTCTTTGCGCAAATTCTTAAATCTTATCCAAATGCACCTAAAAAGTTTCTTTTTCGAAAGTAATTCTTAAGATCAAAGAACTCATTTTGTCCCGTTTTGTTTATGTCCGTCTTTTGTGTTGTAGTTGTTGTGTTGTTCTTTTTTTCTTTAGTATTACCTGACCTAAAATTGAAAATGTAACATATTTGCTAATTGTCTTTCATCAGTTTATCTGCTACAATTAGCTTGTGTCTTAATTAAGGTTTATTTTCCCATGTAATTGTGTAATGCATTTATAGACACAAAATAAAGATTGTATTGTATTGTATTGTATCGCAAACTCAAAGTATAGTTTTTACATCCACTAAAATTTCGTTACACGTTTTGCAATTATGCAGGTCAGAATGTGAACCTTTAATGTACAATTATTAGAAGGGCCCTTCATGAATGTTCTGTTGCTGAATTAATTTTTGTTTTCCAGTTAATGATCTAAAGAAATGGTTGAGTGATGCTGGACCAAGTGAAAAAATTGAGAAGTGGTATGTTATCTATGATAAATTAACTATGCAAGACATATTGCGCCATCTGACATATGGTGCCAGGGCATGAAATTAACCTTTTTTCTCAGTAACTGCTTGGCTCCTAAATATTTTTAGTGGTAGCCAATGCATAAAATTCGGTCGCCACTTTTTTTTAAACAAAACATTTTTAGTATTGTTCAAGATGAAACCTCCAGAATTATTCTATATTTACTCAAGAATTCATTCAATAATTATGATCTTGATTAATCTCTATGCTTTGATAAGTTTTACGCTCATTGTGTTCACTTTGCCGGTGAAAACAGTGCACGTGACGACAAATGAGCCCGCAAATAAAGTTGTTCTATACAACGCAAATACATATCTGAATCCAAGATAGCGTCTATTAACGCAGCTTTTTAAAACGGCTTAGAAATAAACCATGATCACTGTCACGGATTATTTTTAAACTTCTTTAGCAGTTCGTAAATATTAAGGTATAAGAAGGCATGGCGACTGGTTTTCAGGATTTAGTCGCCAAAGTAGAAAATTTAGTCGCCTTGGCCCTGTAATAGGCGCAATTTCATGCCCTGGGTGCCCACTAAGTTTATATGTCAAGTCACTGGAACAAGGCCAAGGTCAAGTTGTACGAGAAGAGAATGTGCTCTATTATCAGAAATAAAAACATCTTGCAGCCACATGCTGAGCTACATGTTCTATACATTTAATACAACGAAGTCTAGGAAAATGCACAATATTATATAAAATAGTTCTGCGTATAATATTCGATAGCACAATACTGATACAATGGCTAACAATTGTGGAGACAAGCGTGGCCCAGTGGTTCAGGGCGCCGGACTTGAATGCGGTTGACCCGGGTTCAAGTCTCGCTCTGAGCACTAGCTGGGCTTGTCTCAGAGTCAAATCCACCACGCTTTGTAAATAGCCAACTGGTCTGTCTCCTGCCAGTTGGGATTTCGAGCGTAGATAAAGATGTTTTAACAATAAATGAGTTTTTGTTAATTATTTGTCAGACTACAAAAGGGGTCAAGTTATATGACCTAAGCTAACCTTTTGATAAAGATAAGTACAATGCTATCATGACTGCAAGTTAAAACGCGGTTGTGTTTGGATGGTATAAAGCCTGTGGCGACGACTAGCAATGCTTAATTACGTGACTTTACTTATCGGTTTACGGGATAAAGGACGGCAATAAAAACGTCATCGGGTTTTCCTTGCTGGGACAGGCCCACCGACTTGACGATCGTTTATAATAATTTAATTCACTTTCATAACTACGGTGAATGTGAGTTTTTTCCTGTCGGGGCGTTTTCAAATGTAGAACATTTGGTATGAAAAAGATGAAAAGACTTCCGTTGTTTCCAATTCAGATCTCATTAGTTGAATTTTAGCTTTAGTCTTTAGTCACACGCTCAGTAGACACACACAGTTACAAAAAACGAAATTTTAAACCACGCTTCAGTTGTTGCCTTATTGTCTGTTATACTGTTATTTCAGGCCATACTGTGAAAGTGTGATTATTTCAGAGGATCCTGTGAAAGAGCTGAAGAAACAATTAGAGATGACGTCCCACAAAATGATTTGTAAGTTTGAACACTACCCAGTCTTTTAGGGGAGGAATTAATCTGGTCATAGAAGTAATACAACACACAAGCAATCACGACACTCTTCAATTTCATCTTGTATTTACATGCATGTTTCGGCAGCATCTACTGCCATCATCAGAATAGTAATTGCTAATGATCTAGGACACAGTTAAATAGAGATATGTTACAATAGAATAACAAGTGTATAGTATTAATGAAATAAAACAGTGGTAGAGAATGGAATTGCTGAGACAAAGATAACAAAATATTGATGACAGAGATTTAAATTAGCGTGATATACTTGTTGATTTAGCAAAGGCTTAATCTACTTTATGTGTAACGCTTCCTTGGTTCTTGCTGCATTTATGATACAAAAACAGTCAGTCGAGCATTTCTCGCTACATGATGGTGACTTTCTGAGATGCTTAAAAATGTACGATCCTTTATCCGTACTGACGAAGATGCTCCTGCATACTTGTAGAAAAATGGCGGGAAGTCTCGCCAACAATCATAACTGGCATTACAGCCAGAGCAAACAAATTTATATACTACACATGAGCGGAGTCCTGTGAGGATGGAATCTTTTGTGCTAAAAAATCTGTTGACCTTGAAGGTCGTGAATAGTAGCTGAATGTTGATATTGGTGCAGTATTGTTTTGTTAGTGATCTAGTTTTCTTTTTCGCCACGCCAGAAAAATGACCGATATATGGTAATTTATAATAAAAAGTTTCAACATTGTCGCTTACTCCATCACATGCAGAGGCTAAACTGCGTTTTCCTAACTTGTTGTTGAGACAACGATTGAGTATCTTTTTAATTATATTAGATTGGAAAATATTTTAGTAGTAGTTGTATTCAGCTTGGAAATGTTTGTAGAAGAAATGTTGTGTTGACAAGCTTCTTTTTCTCAGTTTTTCGCGTTAGGGACTTAGAAGTTTTTTCTTCTGAGAAAAATAAGCTTGGCAACACAACATTTCTTCTATAGTATTGATGAGACCGACCTTGTATGAAAACGGAGAAAAACTGAAAAAATCATTAAGACCAGTGCCGCGGAAAGTACTATTGCGAATAACTGAAGAAATGGAACTGGAAGAGCCGTTGTTAATTAAGACATCTAGAAATGAAATGTTGGTTCAGTTTCTTTTATAGTGAACTTGATACTTGGATGTCTAGTGTTCCAAAAATTAAAAAATAGGGTAGCATCTGTTTCAGAATGAAATAAACATAAGGTATCGTTAACATAACGTCTATAGTAGAGAAGTTCAGAGTCAATATAACTGTACATGTTAATCCAGATACTCTCATGGTGACCCATAAAAAGGTCAGCTAATACGGGTGCTAATGAAGAGCCCATTGTCAAGCCATCTATTTGATCATAGTATTTATCTTTGAACATAAAGTGTTTCTTGGCAGTGGCAAAATTAAATAAACAAGTGAGTTTATCCTTGGTGATTTTAATATCGGGGTTCCCTTCTAAGATATTTAGAACGGCCAAACTGATACATTTGTTGAGAGGGAGATATAAACTCTCAACATCAGAGACTATGAACTTTCCTGCCATGCTCTAATTCTTCCCTTCACGTATATACAAAGCTGAACGCCGGAGTCAGTAGTACAAAATGTAGTGGGAAGTAATATAGAAGTAATATACTGACGAGGACGGTTGAGCCCCAAGGGCTAAATAGTACGCACAGGCTTCCCATAATTCCTCGTTAGTTTTCTCGGGTAGATATGATTACAGTGCCTTTAGAATGTTTTTCATTGTGCCACTGAGGAGGAATGAATTGACAGTCGAGAGGCCGCAATTGAACTTTTGTTAAATCAGATCGTGCTGTAGGGCGAAATTTACATTTAACTTTGTTTGTTTGTTTATTCGGTAAGTCTGAAAAGTTCCGTGTTTCCTGTTTCAGACTTTCTTAATTGATAGCAGCCACGTCACGTCAGTAGTTGTTGTGATTTTACTTTGAACGTCAAATGTTTCCTAATTCGCATTCAAGTTTTTTGGCAATCAACTTTGCAAAAGTTCTTTTTTATCTTCAAAATTAGACCTCCTTTTGTTAAAAGCACTGTTTTATTTTTCTCCCAATGTATCCAGTTTTTAAAACCTTTTGAAATAAAGTTTACCATAACAGTATAAAGAAACGACTTCGTCATTTTTGTTAGAAAGCAAAGTGGCATAAAATATAAAACAAATGGGCGATCCTTTATCGTTTTGCTTTGTAATTATTCAGCTTAAAGTTTGTAACAGTCACTTTCTGTTTCTGAACAACAAAAACCCTTTCTAATTTAAGACCATTTTCTGTCACATTACGTGGTGAACTAGGTAGTGCTGATATGCTGGACGGACTCTGGGTGGATACTAATGCCACTGCATCTATGGACGCCTACTGGATCAAAATGAAGGATATTTACGAAAGGTAATTATACCCGGTTTTAAACTGGCCTGTTTATTTCAACCACATACTTAACAGAAAATAGGTAACCAACTCCGGTCTCGTGGAAACATATCATTAATTAAATTCCATACTGATCTTTAATTCACTTTTTTGGTGAGTTACTGAAGTAAACGATTTTTCTTTCCGAGTAACGTTAACTTTTACAAGAAAATCCGTCACTGACAACCTCATCTGACGTTTAAGAGTTGGAAGGTCGTGGTTGATCCCTCCTTTACATACTAAGTGTACAATTTCTTATTTTAGGGAGAAGATTAAGTCTGTGTTTCTAAGGACGCACTTTGGGTTATCGAAAGTCTTCACACGCAGGTATGTTTTAGACATCTGTGTAGGTAGCTTTGCAGTCTTTGTCAGAGCTCTGTGGCTGTTCGTTACTATATCTAAGTCCGTAACTATTAGATCCGTCTATCAATTCACTCATCTATTCTCGTGGGAATTGCTAAACATAATAATACCTCTCACATTTCCAAACCTGCGAGACACCTCGGACGTTTTCCGTCGCATTTTGTTCCTGTAAAGTCTGGCTTCCCGATCCTTTAACTTTTTTATGGTTCAGTGTTACAGGAAGCCAATACCCTTTTTTGCTTGTTACTGTTCCTTATTTAATTTGTGATTGGTCTAACTTTTAAGGGTAGATAAACAGAGATGTTGTTTATTACACAAATATTCCCACGGGAATAACTTAGACAAACACACAACTCCGCTCAATGTAGTAAATTACCATGCTCCTGAAGATGACTGTCGAAAATTCTCAAGTTTTAAACTTTAGAAACTTGTTTTTTGTTTTACCCTTTTAATCAATTTCATTGAAACTGTTGTGTTGCTATTACAGTGTGTCTCACAATGCCACATTCCCGAGTAAGTCCGACTTTGCTCGTGCAGTCAGTGGTCGCAACAGTGTGATGTATGCTGCACCGCATAAAAAAGGTTTGTTTTGGGTTAAAGTATTTTGTTTGTAATGACTTTGTTGTGATACATCCTAGACGTAGGTCGGTTTCCTTTCGAATGATATGCGTACAACAGCTTAAATGGGCATACTCATAGTCACGTTTTTTCGTCCAATCAAGATCGTCCAGAACTCTTCGCAAATCATGCAGGGAGAATTTGACACCACGAAAAATAAGTGCTTCAACATTTTTTTAAATCAATAACTTTTTTGATATTATCTTTGCTAAAAATGTAAACGATAAAAAATCACGACGTTTCGACTTCTCCGAGGTCAGTTTCAAGTGAAGTAAGAAAGGCATACAAATTAGAATAAATACCGGGCGGGTAAAATATGCTAAAATTCTAAACAATGAAACCGTAAAAGCAATTATCTAAAATATATAATAGGTTAGAACAATAAAACAAAGATAGGTCTTTTAGAAGATATAAAACAATAAAATTAGCACATTTTAGCCGCCCGTTATTTATTCTAATTTGTATGCCTTTTTTACCGCACTTGAAAATGACCTCGGAGAGGTCGAAATGTCATGATTTTTTATCGTTAACATTATTATCAAAGATAACATGTTTTTAAAATGTTTAATGCAAGAATAAATGAAGACTAGAGCAGAACTCAAGTAAAAATTCTAAGATATGAAGTAAAATTTGGGATTGGGCGATGTCGACCTCTAGTCAGTTCCACAAAAACAAAGGCCAAGCAAATTATTGTGGATTTCAAAGATCATTGACCATAAACTGTTATACTATTCGGTATTCGATTTGCAGTATAAGCAGCGATTATCCCCAACTTTAAACTGCTTTAAAACTCCAATTCATTTTTCAAGATAAAGTAAAATAACGTGAGCTTTGTGTATACAGTAGAAATTGTAATTATTTAGTTATAACGTTCAGTTGCGATGAGCTTGACAGTTAGGCGCCGGAAAATAAATTGCACACGTTTCGCGTTTGAAGTAGGATTTTATTTTATCAATTATCAATCGTGAACACTAAAGTAAATTCACTGACTTATATTTATTTCTGGCATGCTTGTGCATCATATGTCAGTGTCGCTGGAAAAAATTCCTCAAGACTGGAATTATTTCTAGTAGTCGTGAGCTCGTAAAGACAACCAATACGATGGTAACCCAAATGCCATAACGTCTTAAATCTTCTACTCACTGCAGTAGCATTGCAGCTCGGAACATCTCTCGTTGAAACGGCATGGCCATCCATACTGAATTAAGGTCAATGTGGAAAGCTGTGGATTTTATAGGATTTTGAGCAAGAACACAGTAGAATAACACAAGTAAAAAAATACTCTGATAACTTATGAAACATAAAAAGTGATTCTTGACAACTGATGTAAAAACACGAAAGAGATGATGTAAGATTAAGAATAACAACACAACTTGTTTCAATCGTTGAGGATTCGAGTTTCCGGAGCATGCACAGAACCGTGACTGGGCCAACTTCAATTATTTTGTTACTGAAACGATTCCTTGGGTTCGCAAAATCTTTTCCTTTCATTTTTTTTATTCCTTATTAGGTGGCATGGTTAGCGCAGTGGTAAGATCTTTGCCACAAGAAGGTCCCGGGTTCAAACCCTGGTTCAGCCAAGTTGAACATTTGTGTGACCTTTTTCCGCTAAAGTTGACTCAGCTTTCCATTTTCCTGACGTTGGTAAACTGAGTACCAGCTTCTGCTGGGGGCTAACCTGTGATGGATTAGTGTCCTGTCCAGGGGGAGTCAATGACTTTCATCAGCTTAACACTACAGAAACCAGAGATAAACACCAGCTCCAATGGGCCTTTTAGGCTCGTAAATGGATTTAGCTAAAGCCTAACTTATATTTTAGATTTTAGATTTAATGGTTTATACTTTTGAACGGATCCTTTCACAAAGAATATAGTTTATTACTGCTGTTTGTTTTATGTTAATGACAAGGCTACGATGGCAAAATAACAAAAGTCAATATAATACATATTTTTAAGAAAAACACAACAATCTTTAAAGCTGTAAACATGTTTCGACAAACCTTTGCCTTCCTCATTTTCGCACTGAGGAAGGCAAAGGTTTGCCGAAACGTGTTTGCAACTTTAAAGATTGTTGCGTTTTTCTTAAGAATAGTTACAAAATTCCTACTATTTAGACCTTTTGGCAATATGATACATATTTTAATCATTTTTCTTTTCTAAATTTTCTTTTTATATTTTATATATTTGTGTCAATAGTGTCTTTGAGTTAATGTTTGAAAAGGCGTTTATAAGATTTACTTAATATTATCATCTGTATTATTGTGTAAAATATTTCAAAAGCATCAAATGTTACTCCATAGGCAACACAGCTGATGTGGATACTTTCATCGCCTATCAACAAGTCTCAGCAGGCCAAGGTCTTCCAGCTGCAGGTGTGAAGGTTTCCCTCTGATAATTTTCAACTCATGTTGATATGTGAAGCGAGGATCGCCCATAGTTTGGATTGAAGAACAATTTTCGAACTTCACTTTCACCTCTGGTGATAATCAAACAGCTCTCAGAACTTTAAGAATTGTAAGCTCCTTGCAGCAATATAGACGCCTTGCAAAATGTTTTCCGTTTAAAAAAATACGGATCCGAAAGTCAGTAAAAGAGTGTTAGCCGGGTAGCATTGTTTGTCTCTTGGTCCCACTATATTATCCTATTATCCTATTATCGTTTACTTTGTGACTCTTTTCTGCCTTGACAGTTGTGGGATACGAAATGGATATGGACAGTTTTGTTAAGAAGTTTGTGAATGCTACTGTGCAGGTAGGAACCCGAGAACTAACTCTAGCAGAGGTACTAAGTACTATCTTTATCATTATCATTACTCTATTTTTTTTTTATACATACATACAATACAATTTATTTTACCATCAGGAACATACAGAAAGTTACAGATACATAAGATTATTACAAGTTTGTTCAAATTACAGAAATACATAGGATTAAGCTAGAAGTATGATTTAGATTACAGATATAAGGTTGATTCGTGTTCTTACAGATACAAGATTGATTAAATTTACACTGTAGATGAAATTTACACTGTAAATACTATACTTGCCTCAGTATGTAGCTCAGTGGTATAGCAACAGTCATGAAATCAGTGAGTCACGAGTTTGATACCTGCTCGGGGTATCTGATATTTTTCATCATTAATTTTGTTCTGATATTTTCTCTAAAAACACATCATAGTTTCTATCTCTAAAGATAAATTAACCGATGACATTTGAGGTAAGAGTTGTGTGTTACCTCTGCAGAAATCAGTGGTGAAAAGTACTTTTACATCAAAGGGAGGTGTAACAATAATATTCTGACCAGGAGCAGCACTAATTTGTCACTCAACGATGGAAAAGGCAACGTTTTTAACGGCAAAAGAACTATATGCTTTTTTGAGAAAAATCACGTTATAGTAGAATTTCTAAGAGTTAATAAATGGGAGCTTTCATCAATGTTACAAAAATGAGTTATTTTATGATAGTTCTGTAGGCCTGGTATCAGTGAAAGCCAACAGCGAACACTTTAGCACTTTCCCTCTGTCAGTGCTCCGTTTTCATCATCATCATCATCACCATCATTATTATCATCATCATCATCAATATTATTATCATCATCATTATCGTCATCATTATCATCACCATCTTCATCATCATCACCATCATAACCATTATTATTATCATTATCAACATCATTATCATCGTCATCATCATGATCATATCTACACGATCATAATTACTGTCTTGCTGTTTTACAGGTAAACCTGGGGCCTTCAGCACAATCATCATCTCATTCACCAACTGGTGTTCTGTGTGAAATGAATTATGCGATCAGATGCAGACGTGCTCAATCACATTATTGTGTAATACCAGTGCCCCGATGAAGATTACTTAGTAACTTCTTAATTAAAAAGGATGTCTTACCTTGGCAGCAAGGTGAGCTGGTGTCATGCCGCTACTGGCTGTGAGCGTCTTGGGATCAATACGATGTTTAGTTATCAAGTATTTGATTGATGGAAGACTGCCTGACTGAGCAGCATGGTGAATTGCCTGTTTGCCAAGATTGTCGCAGACACTTAGATCAGCCTGTTTTAAGAACATAAATTAGCTTAGAATCTCACTGAGGCAGCAAATCAGGGCTGGAAAAATTTGCTAAGAACTGCTAGTCTGGGCTAGTAAGCTCTAATTGGACACTAGTCTAGACCCTCAAACTACTGTCCAAAAGTGTTAACTAAGAGGTGGCGGAAAGGAAGGAACGGGG
>JAOCPT020683088.1:0-16803 GCA_026546935.2 Palythoa grandiflora
TAAAGAGTAAACAGAACACTGCGCCACAAACCTCACATGTAACGTTGTCGTCGCAAGGATTGCTGGATAACCTAACAGACATGTACATGGAAAGATAACAAATAAACTTTACAAAATGATCTTTATTGAGTTGATAAGAAAGTCAAAGTACGTAAACTTAAAAATGTGAAATGACTCTTAAGAGTGTGTGTCTGGGAAAACCAGGCAAGAAATAAAAATCTCAGAAGATGGGGCTTTACCCTCCATGAAAATTGAAAGCATTTCAAAGTGTTCGGGTTGGCAGATCTCGACCAATTTCCTAGCATTGGTTACCCTAATCCAACTATTAACGTTCGTCCGAAGAAATTTGTAGTTTCTATGTCCAACTTTTCCCTCCATGAAAATTGAAAATATTTCAAAGTGTTCGAGAGAATCATTAATTTGTAAATACATAAATTTTGATTGCAGTGTTCCACTGGCGTCAGTGAGAAGTGGTTTTGCATATGCTGTTCTTGCATGTTTTTCCTGGTTTGTCACGCGATCGCGGAGTGGAACTCTGCAAATTACCCAACTTTGTTTGTGGTTACGCGGCTAGGAATGCCTTATGATTAATTTCTTGATGGTCATTACCAAATTTTCAAATAAAAGATGGCTGACTTTGAATTTACTTTGCAACGGAATGTAATACCTGGTCTGTAAACAGAATAATCAGCTGACACAGGTGGACCTGTACTGAGTGAACTGGGGCGAGCGATGTTTACAGCATCATTATTTATTGTGGAAAGGAAGAAGATTGTAAATAGTATAAAAAGTTTAGTCTTATAGGTTTCAAATAATAATTATCATAAGGAGTACTGACACTTGAAATAACCATACAAAAGGTTAGCAGATTCCTGTGCCAGCTTGCGTAAAGGTGTGTACAAAAATGAAGGTTAAGGAAACTAATACACACTTACACATTCACACACAGTGATCACACAGATTCTTCCTCAACTTTTTTGCTTGGGAGTATTATATAGGAGACCTAAATCACGTAGGAGACCGGTGCAAATGAAGCAAGCACTCGCTAATTGGCCAATTTCGAACATGTAAAGTTTTACTTTCACCTTCCCCGGCCCTAAAATGAAATAAACAGGCAAAGGGTTTATATCTGCATCTCTATTTTGAAAATCCTTCGGCAATGGGCCCTTCCTTGACCTGTCAGGTTTATTGAAACATCGTGAACACTGTCTATATCAGACATAGCAAACCACCATATTGATTGCTCTCTTCCAAAATGCTGTGCGGTTGCTGAGCCGGTAATAATTGAGCACGTTTGAAAACAGTGATTTAAATGCTCGTGGACAACAATTTAGGCTTCCACAGTATTACAAAATTAGTGAATAATTTTAAATCCGCTTATGCGTGATTTTGTTAATCTTACCAACGCTGCATAAAGTATAGTATAACTGCTGCCCACAAAAAACTGACCGAAATCGAATGAAGAAATAATTAATTCCAATTACCTGTTAGCTCTTAGGAATCACTGACATTGGAACACTTGACTGTGTTGTATTGCTACAATGAATATCTTTTTACAATAGTCTCAAAACTTCGTGTGAGCCTAATGATTGTTACTTATCTTTACCGGTGATTTCAGCGATTCTTGACATATTTTCAACCTAAATACTCATATAAAACGATTCTTAAACAAACACTGATAGAAAGATACATGGATAGGGTAGAGGAGAATACAGCAAGTTCCAGAAATTTTTATTTATTCGCGTTGAAAAAATGTAACACAACAATATTAATTTGGGCGAGATCTGCCAACCCCCATCTTTCTACCTTTGCCTGTTTTTTCAGACAGAACCTCTTAAATGCAATTGTAATTAAGTTGAAACAGTTAGGCGCGTGTTATTTTAGTTCATATAAAAATTGGCAGAAGCACTTATTCCTTTTTAAAAAATAAGATTTAAGTTAAAATAACCTTCGAATATAAAACAGCCAATTCTTACCGTTTATCTCTATCAGCTGCTGTAAAAAAGACGAAAGCCATTTGTTGGTAAAGCTAATAACTTTAATAATACTAAAACATTATTAAATTTATATGACACCTGCTAGGAAAAAAATTAGAAATAATCCTACTTCACACCGAGTATTAGGTTACATAACTGAAAAAGAATCTTTAGCTTTGTGGTTGACGTTGGCTGACCGAAAAAAGTTTGGTCAAAAAAATTGAGAACATTTCCTGATTAAAGGGACTCGCGGTGATAGGATTTTGGATTTTCGAGTGTTCACCTTAAAAGATCTTAAAAACCTCTGTTGTTTATTTGTGGAGGAACAAAATGGTAAACCTATTCTTTTCAGATGTGAAGATAAATAGAGGTATCTAAAGGATAATCATATACTCAATTTTTAGAATTTTTGTGAATTATATAGAGCTCACTAATTTTTTCTCGTAAATCCAAATTCAGAGTTGCCTTCAGATGACGTTGTATCATTTTACAATGTATGAACAAATTATCTTCACCCAATATTGAATGTATAGCAAATGTTCTCTGCGTGCACTGGGCCTCTGTTTGTTTCTAGCATGTTCTTGAACTGTTGACATTGCGGGTTCTATTAAGCTTTGCTGTTCTTTTTATTATTTGTTTTTACTGAAAAAAGGAATGACGTCATTTGTATTTGCATCAAATTGAGGTCTTACATCAGAAAGGCTTTGCTGCCCTATCTGTATGATACACATTTCTGATTCGTAAAGGGTTTATAATGATGCCGGTTAGCATAGAATTTAGAAGAATAAAACAATTCAGGACTTGTAAACGTATTTCGAAGCAATGACCAAGCTCTATCTTACCGGAGAGAATATATTCAGTGTTAATTTAAACGAGTATAGTGGTACTGTTTGTGGTAGGTGTTCAGATGTGTCACTGTCTTTTAATATCTAACAATTAGATTACGAGGTCGAGATTTCTTTCGCGCGATAAAATCGAGAGCGTCTAATCAAATTGTTTTAGTATAAATCTACTAGTCGCTCATAAAAAGTCTGTCAATTTTTTTCAATACCTCGAAATTTTATTTGAAACCTCGAAGGAGCAGCCGCCATTTTGTTGACAAACACTACCCACTATCTAACACCGAATAGATAGTGGGTAGGGTATCCAATCAGAGAATAGCATTGGTAATAGAACGCTGGTAGATTTATACTAAAACGCGATATTATGTTCTTCTCTTAACTTGTGATATACTTACCTATGCCTGCCATCTTTCGTCTCATCCAAATGATATATAACAGCTGGAAAACGTTAAGAACTACCAGAATTGCAATAACACTTCCACAAATTGCATTATTGATACAAGATTTTTGTTCTTGAGAAGATGTGATGGGGGGCGTTATCGTCTCTGCAAAACATGGAAGAATGGCCAGTAAACTTAAATGGTTTTAAAACTGTTGAATTCATCGAGATATAATAGTTCAATTTCTAGTTACGGCTTATCATTATTGTTTTCGAAAAAATCTATGAGTGTTTGTTGTCATGTACTGATGAAAAGAATCATTAAAGACACGAGTTCAACAATCAAGCGACGTATATTCTTAAAACTTCACGCGCCCGAATTCCACGTGGACCGCTGACATCTGTCAATCAAACATTGCATTTATGGTGTTCTAAGTTTGATAAATAACCCACTGTAATCCTATCACTTACCAATAATCATAATCTCAACCTGTTTGAGTCCATTTTCTTTATCAAACGCACTTTCTCCATACTTGTTCCAGGCAGTAACACCAAACTGATAGGTTCTACCATTTGCCAGTCCAGTCACTGTGTACGTACGATCAATACTGGTAATGTTCTCTTTAGACCACTGACCCACTGCTCTATCACTTTCTACTTCTCTCCACCAGACGGTGTACGCAAGGATTTTCGCTCCATTTGCTGATGCCGCTGACCAGGTCAGTTCTATGCTGGTAGTTGAGATTGTTTTACTTATGTCTTCCAACATTGGAACGCCGGGTTTTCCTAACAAAGAAAAAAAGAAAGCAAAGAGCGATTTCAACATGTTGACCTCTCTGCTTTGGCATTTAACCCTCAACCCCTACCATTCCTCACTTCTACAATTCATTCTTGCCTAAGGCAAGAACTCTTTCAGAGATACCGGGTGGAAGACAGGAATCAATGACGAAGAAGAACTAAATAGAGGTAATTTTCTTAAACAGATTCAGGTATTTTGTTTTTCTCTCTGGTACATTTTTTTAAAAAAACTGAATTGAAATGTCGTGTTAGCTTTCTGCTTCACAAATTAGGATATCAATAAGGTGTACTTGAAATTTCAGAACAAGATCTTTTTTTTCTAGTAGATTTACGTGCTATGTCATCCGGCTGTGGTTTGGAAAACAAATATACATTAGCTTTCTTCTGACCTTGATAGATGCCCTCAGGATATTCAAAATGACTGCACAAAACACAGTGATTCTCCATGCTGTTGATGACAAAGTTACACAAAGGTAGAGGCAATACAAACAATGTATAACATACGTTAATTATTCAGGAATATTCTTCTATAGTTATAGTTATACGCTTATTTTATAAGAACAACTTTATAAGAACAACGAGGCTCAAATTTGCCAAAATTTAAGAACGATTTAAGAACAAGCTCAGGCTGAGGCTTGATAACTAGGAAAAATTTTGTGGTAGAAAATTGACTAAAACTTAGCGTTACAGCATAAAACATAAAAAGATTCACTTTTAAGACTGCTCAACAAACAATGAAGGTATCTCGCCTCTAAATTCAGCCGTGATACATGTTTCGCAAGACGTTTCATTTTCCAGAAATAAGAACAAATTAAGAACAAATTGAGGCTGAAATTGCCAAAAAATTAAGAACAATGAGCCTCGGCAAAATTTACTGGTTCTTATAAAAAGAAGCGTGTAATTCTCCATGCTGTTGATGACAACCTACGAGTTACACAAAGGTAGAGGCAATACAAACAATGTATATCATACGTTAATTATTCAGGAATATTCTTCTATAGTTATAGTTATAAGGTAACCTTTTAAAGCAGCATTCGATGCAACTTAATCCAGTGATCTCGTTACCGAGTATGGTCGCGACAGTTCGAATGAATAATCTTGCTACATTTGTCTCCTAGATTTTTCTCAACCGCATTTGAATATTTAATATAATACAGTGCTAAAGTTCAAATTTTCTGCCAGGTGGCGGAAAATGAACCGATTATCGATAAAGCGGCCGTCAGCAAAACATTCGAATAAAAAACCAAAAAAAAAAACATTTTTTATTGTCCTTCGTAAAGTTTGTAATCAGCAGGATTGAAATGAACCCAGTTGTTTTAAACTGCGAAAACAGTTATTTCAGAAAGCACATTTAGAATACCGAATCGATTGGAAATTATTGTTAGTAATTTAATCATTACTCGATCGCTTTTTCTGTCGCAGTTATATTCTTTTCAGCCTAAATAAAGTTAAGATCAATTTTGTTTTCGTAGTTAAGCGGTGATCACAGAATATTAACGAAGCTAAACTAACAAGTCAAAGTAATTTATGATAGATGAAATTTAGTTTGGTTTCTAAGTTTGCTTTGAATCGACGGCGGTTTGATCTCGTGTTATGTAGTTTGGCGGATCTTAAACCACATCGTTTAGCACAATTAAAAATTTTCAACCTGGGGGAGTCTTGCCAAAAATAAGAGATAACCTCATGTAAATTTTATTGTAAAATCCAATTCGATATATACTAATAGAGCTGTTCAAAAGTTACAATTCAGAAACATCTTGTTATCAATGAAAACAAAAGTAACCGTTGAACGAGTCGGAACCAAAAATAGAATTGTTTCGTTAAAAACCTTGCGCGACAGCTTGTTGAAAACAGTGACACGAAAGTAATCTAAATGTTTATGCAACATTAATTTTTCAATATCAAACGGAATATGTTAAACCGTGTACACACTCGGTAACTTCCTCTCTCTTCCAAAATCCTCCCAAGCAAAAATGTCTGACAATAATAGTGCTTTTCGAAGTCTTATTCCGTTAATTTGATGCAACCACCGGCAGCTGTGTTTGCATGAAAAGAACAGCACCGTCTTTTATTTTTCGACATACACCAATTACTCAAGCCGATAGAGAGATCCATTCAGTAATATAGGAACCGAACAGCGATTGGCGGACGTGGTATGTAAATCATGGACTTTTGACAACGCATTTATAATTTTCTCTACGTACTGCGAGCCGAGATCGGCTTCAAAATAAAGATAAAATTTTAACGTTTGACGCCGTATTAAATGGCGTTCTTTCTTTTATTACCAGCCTTTTACCAAAAAAGAAACCGTACGTTGTGTAATTGACATGACTCGATGGCAGAGGAAGAACGAGATAGCAACAAAACCGTGGCTGCTACAGAAAATGGAAAACTCCGCGCCGCGACTGAAGCTTTCCAACGAAAGTACCGTGCAATGTCGTTGTATGGTGATCATGTATTGGAGGTCGCGAATCGTTCAAACAGAGCGTTACTGTGTTTAGCCGAAGACAATCGCCTCCGATTCTTCTGCAAGAAACTTGTCGAATCAAAATATCCTTTTGCGGCAGTTTGTGTTTGAATTTAGATTTTTATTTTCATAATTGTGTGTTTGGAGGCAAGTAAATTACTTGTTTTCCTGTTGAGGGTTATGTTCGCTATAAGTTTCTCTCGTTTTTTGGTCAATTTCTTTCCTTAAGTTTGCCGTTCAACAAAGTTCCATTTTAAATTTATGGCAAACTTTAATCGCACGCATAGCAAATCAAGTCAAAATTTAGTTGAAGTCAATTTAATTTTTGTTGAAAGAAAAGATGAACACATCGCCTTGGAAATTGTTTTTATAGTTTCACATTCCATTCTCATTTTTCACTGGAAAGCAAAAAGAAGTTAGTAGCAATGGAATAAACACAAAACTAGCGATTAGTTTATAAGGATAGTGTTAGAGTCGTTTACTTTTGAAGTTGGTTTTTGCTCTTATGGACAATTGTGGTTTGTCCTTGACTGTAGCTAGGACATTTGAATATTTTATATTGCTGACTATTGCTAGTAACTGCATAGTACTAACACTGGACAAACCTTTGCCAAACGGAGACTTCACGGAATTAAACAAAAGCCTGGTAAGTCGTGTTAAAAAACTACTTAGAGATATAAATATAAAATTCGGTAATACCTCTTTTGTGAATGAAAGTGAACATTGTGGAAAAACTTGACAATCTTAATGACGCGAAATTCGATTTTCTTGTTCCTTTTTTATGCAGGAAATGGCAGAATTGGTTTTTGTTGTTATTTATTTCCTCGAAGCTCTGATCAAGATCATAGCTTATGGCTTTGTTCTTCATCCAAACGCATATCTCAGAAATGGGTGGAATATACTGGACTTTGTTGTGGTTATTGTCGGGTAAGTTGCTTTATCGCGTTTTATGCTAGTTTCTTTTTGAGCCATTTTGAGTTTTGTGTGCGTTGATCAGCTGTTCTGAAGACGTTTTGTTTATGCCGGATATTTAAGCATTTGAGTGAATGGCAGGCGCGCTGAATGCCGCTTTTTTCGGTATAATTACTCAACAGAAGACTTTGACCATTTCTTTATTGACGACAAACTTTATTCTCACAAGTAAACCCGCTGGGCTGTCTTATTAAGGAAGCTAAAATACGATGACCTTACCACAAAAGCTATTGTTCCATTTTCTTTAACTGAAGAAGATCCAATGAAAATTTACATCCATTTTTTGATTTGCTTACCGTTTCGGTTTAGCGGCAAAATTAAGTTTTGTGAGAGCTGTTTCGAAATAAAATCACAGCTTTTGAAGTGAACAAAATGAAATTCAATTCGAATAATTTAACACCTAATCATCGCGGCAAATATCGGAGTTCAATTTTTCTTTTTCGTAAATAACGATTTCGGTTTTGTTTGGAGCAGTATATTCCGTTCATATCTTTCCGTATCTTTCAGCAGTTTTAGATTTCCAATTATTCATGGTACAGCTTTTGAGTTTGTGACAGTTGCTTTTAGTTTTCAAATTTTACTTAAGCAAAAAGGCCGCGTAAACTTTGCTGTTAAGTCGAAATACAATTAATAATACTGAGAGATTTGACCAACTCAGTAAATAGCAGTGATAATTCTATGGCACAGCTTTTCTTTTTATCAACTAAAAGCTGGAGTGATTCCGTTTGTTTTCCTTAATCAAGAATATTTCGTCGCGAGAATCTCATAACAAAAAATTCTAGCCACAGAACAAAAAGTTACTAGTTAAGATAGAGAACGAACAAAAAGTCGTAAAAATCGCCGTTAACTCAACAGAAAGCAACAGAAGAAAACAAAAAGCAAATACTCCCGTTAGTTCAGAAATAACAATTGCAATCATTCAACACTCGATAGAAACCAAGAGAACCAAAACTGAATCAAAAATTAGTTTCTATGACCTCCGGGAAATTAAAATTAGTTGGTGCAATGTTAACTCGGTAATATGTTTCAGTGACCAAAGCTTTAGAGAAAAAGCTTGCTAGCTTCCCGTGCTTGTAATCTTCAAACTGTTGGGTTCAGTTCTTAAGGTTGCTGAACAGGTTGAAATGTTCAAAATAACTGAAAATTGAAAAGGTAAATTATGTTCTTTTATTGAGAAATATCTTTTAAAAAAGAAATATTTTTTGCAATAGCTAATTTCGTTCGCTAGTAAATTCAAAATGAATTTTTTTACCGGCAGTCGGGAAGCTTACAAGGTTCATTGTTCAAAGGCTGTTTCAGTTCTCGGCTCCAGTTCTTACACAAATTAGGGTTGTAGAAATGATCAATGCTTCCTGAATTTTTGTTCTTTTGCCACGAAATTTGGCAAAGATGTAGAGAAATAGTTAACGAAACAGTTTCGGCGAATTTGAAAAGTCCTGGTTGATTTTTTATTAATCGATTTCTGCGTCTCTCGGCTAAAAATATTTGCAACTTTCTAAAAACAAATATAAAAAATGATCGGCTTTCACTAACAAAAATATCGACGACACGGTTTTGATCGGCACACTTTGGCGAAGGTAAAAAGGTGAAAAACACTAGTGGATCTGAGCTACTGTTGACTTCATAAAGGGAAAAAATTTAATCGAAAGTAGAGTGTCATTTCGTTCCAACGATAACAAATACATCAATATAATTTAAATATTCATTTAGAGAATTTTATAAGCTTTCCACTGATATATAGGTTTATGGGTCTCTGATAAATATCAAGCGAGATATCGTATGAAAACTAGAAACACCGCTCAAGGTGTTCAGTAACCTTAAGTAATTCTATCGTTCGGTCGGTTAGATTCGGGTTAACCGCAGAATTTATAAACATGCAAAACTTTGAATATTTACATGCTATTTTCAGCTGCTTTTGGTTTAATTTTTGAGCTAGATCATTCGTTATAATTACCTTAACAAGTTTGGCCCTTTGTGTTGAAGACTAAGTATCTTTACACGGCCAATCTGAGCTCTGAAGTTGTCGTAGAAATGTTTTGGTCAGTCGAAGCGTCAACGAAAAAACGAGGACTGTGTTGGGGTGACGGTTATCTTTATCGTTTTATTAAAGTTCGTTTTATTTTGGTGTTTTCAGTGTTCGTGATTTAGTTTTATGAGATAATTTTCAAATGTTACCTTTCAAAAATTACTTTTTACGTCGGTTTTATTAGTTACATTGTAGTAGAGTTTTGAATAAAAAATGATTTTCTTAAAGTATAAAGTTTAGAAAAATTTTGGAGAACGAATTGTTAAAGATCGCTATAAAGTGAACTACAATAATCTTTTTGTTGGGAAAACGTGAATTTTAAGCAATTTTACAAACAAGCCAGGAACTAATTTGATTCTTAGTTAAAATTTTGCATTTCAAATAAAATCTGCTTTTGTCATCCAATCGACTGGACTGTACTTTTATATCAATTTACAGCTTTTCGCCTGGAAGTCGCAGATTTATTCCTTCAGAATGAGTTACAATCCAAAAAATTTATTTGTACGAGCCACGATTAATTCTAGCTAAAAACAGTTGGAACAATGTTTGTCAACTGAGTGTCGCAGTTAAGATACTATTTTTAGGGTTCCCTTTCTTTATGACGTCAAACGGAGCACTTTGTTAGTCTAAACAATCTGTTGGGTCCCGTGTTGTGTACAGACTTGTTTCCCTCACAGAATAACAGTACCTTTGTAGTCGTGAACACTCACGTGCGCTCATACAGAAAAACCGATTGAAATGAAATAAAGGCAGAACATAAATTTGCCAACTTCCCAGAGTGATTTCTGTGACATCTATCGGCGTGTCATTGTAGAAACATAATTCGTAAAATTTCGTTTTTTCGAAAGAGAATCTTTGAATATAACGACATAGGGCCATTCCCAATCATTTTTATGTTTACAATTACAGTCGTGTTTGAGTTTATCGGTCAGCCGGGTAAAAAAATTCGACTGTTTAGTGTTTTGCGTGCATAACGTTTACGATATGCCGCTTTATTTTAACGTCTAGTGTTTTTCTTTATCGTAAATTTATTGCTTTGTAGCGTAAATGCTGCGTTGAAACATAAGATTATATCGTCCTCCATGGTGGTAGTAACACGTCACTTCCCACTCTCGCTGAGTTGCGAGATTAGAGCGTGTTGTTACGGACATGTTGCGTAACAAAATTATGATTTACTTGGGCCATAAAATACATATTATGCATTTATTTTATTTTGTTTGCAAATTTTAAAAATTTTGGGTCGGTGGGACAATGGGGTGGCCTAATAAAACTCGAACATAACAGAAAGTCAGACAATTTTGAATTTCTTAAAAAAACGTTAGAGGTTAAATCTTTAAACTTAAAATTAAAACTGATATTTTTTTTTCGTTTCCTCAGTTTTCCCCAACTCACGGTAAATTTAAAAGTTCTAGTTATTGTCATTCATTTTAAAGAAGTCCGGCCTTGAAACACAGGCCAACAGGTGCTTTATAATTTTTAACCGGTTATATAAAATCTCCTTCGGTCGGCCATATTGTTTTCATTGTTCCATTGTGAAAAGAGAAAATGGCCGATGGATCCTTCAACAATATATTGAAAAAAACTAAAAGCAGATCAATTACGGCAGTTCATATTATTTCTATATGTTTGTTATGTTTTTAAAGCTGTGACACTTTCTCACACGGCCTTAGTTTTCGCTTACGAGGAGATTTTTTCCAAGCAAAACCATTTACAGAGCAGTTGCTTATTCTAAATTTAAATGATGTGCAGGTTATAAATTTTGATTTTTGAATTTTGCCATAAATCATGTAAATAAAAACCTTCAAACAGCCTTCATTTAAAAAGGTAGACAAACATAATTTTTAATAAACCAAACAGATGCCTCTCGGGAAAGCTGTTTACACAACTAAAACAGGCTTATACCAGATAACTGGCTATATCAAATTACCTCAAATGTTCTTTAGCAGAATATAATTCCTTTTTATGTAGTATTTTCTATTTTTGTCATTTCAATTAAATTTAAAGAGATTTCCTTTTGAAAGTAACTTAATGGGTGAATGATTTTCCGCATGCGCAAACCCTTGACCCGATTGGTTCTTGCCGCAAAAATATCAAAAACATTTATTTGTTGTTGTGTCTATTATCCAATTTAGAAAATTTTTAGATTATGCCATCTGCGATCGGGTAGAAAAAAAAAATTTAAAAAATTGGCTATTTGGTCTTTTGCGTGCATAATATTAACGATAAGTCGCTTTGTTTCTTTATCGCAAATTTATTGCTTTGTAGCGTAAACTGCTGAGTCGAAAGATAAAATTTAACTGGTTCGCATGCATCAGTGTCCGGACCGCATGGGTTCAGTTGTCCCCCCCACTCGTGAAATAGAAATCGAAATGAATTATGTATAGTATTGATCAGTTATAAATTGAATTCTCTTGGAAATGTTTCGTAGTGTGAGGTTGCTGAGTTGACACTATATTAATCACGTACGCAAGCATGTGGTTGAGGGGCGTTACCTAAGTGTAATTAGAAGATTGTAGTTTTGGAGCGAGTCGGATGTAAGTCGCAGCAAAATCTTGTATTATAAATATATACGTCTGGAGTCAGATATTGATATATTTTCAATACATCGATTATTGTTTTTCGTAAAAATACCGTTGTTCACCCGTAACACGTACAAAAATTATGATTTACTTAAAATAAAATCGACTTGTATCAGCAAGTTATTTCAAACATTTTTGGATTTTTTTTTGCAAATTTTGGGTTGGTCGGACTTTCTTTCCGTTCCTCAGTTCCTCACTATTCCTTTCCATCCCTTTCCTTTCTTTTCTTTTCCTCTAGTTTCATTTCCTTTCGGTTTGGTGTCTTTTTGTTTTGTTTTCGTTTCGTTTTATTTCGTTTTGTTTTATTTCGTTTCGTTTTGTTTCGTTTCGTTATGTTTCTTTTTTTCTTTCCACTTAAATTCACCAGCTCAAACAAAAAGTGGACACCATTACGACTAAGAACTGGGTTGTGTCATGGTCATCAAACGTGATTGGAATAATAGCAGTTAGTAAATATTGCATTTATTTAGCTCCATGATGCCTATTTTTAAACATAATGTGGGATTTCTTGCAGACTAACCAGTCTAGCACTTTCTGAAACTCAGTATTCAAGAAAGATAACAAGAACGCAATTAACTTAAAACAGAAGTGGGCTGGCTGCTTTTATTTATAAATATGAGATATTACACGCTGACTTGAACATATGAATTTTGTTTTCGAGTGGTAAAAGAGTATTTTAAAATAAAATCACTTTTTCAAGTGAGCGTGTAATGTTCTTTTTACTATATGGATAAACCTTGAAGCAGACTAAAGACAGTGCTGAAAAGCAAAACGTAACTTTATTTTAAAAACTTTGTTTCATACATTCATAACAATCACTAACCCGAGAAATAAAAACATTGTTGAAAAATCCAATCATTGGATCAAGAAAGCGCCTTGTAACAATATTTCGACTTTATTGCAAGTCATAATCGTGTTATGAAAATATTTACAAGCAAAGTTACCTATAATCGAAAGTTACTGGTCTCTAGAGGTTTACATATTTTCATAAGAAATTGAAAAGATATACAGCACGATGATTTGCAGATTAGAATAGTTCTAGGTCTATGGAAGCTTTGAAGCCTTCGTTTATTGTTGGCGTTAAATTATTTGTGTCGTAAGCCACAAGGAATTGCAAACTCGACCAATTGTCACTCGATTTTACGATTTCCACGTTCCTGTGAACGGCATTGAAAATATATGTTCTTTCAAGTTGACCTTGGATTAACGAATGTCCAAAAATTTCCAGCAGTTGGTTGAGGCTCACTACATTAATGCTGGCGCACACTCGGAGGAAACTACCAGGAGTGCCTTTAAGAACAATGGCACGCGAGGCAAATATCTCAACGTTTGCGGAGGGATTTCGCTCTTTTTCTCGCCTCGCGTGGCGAAGCGCCAATTATCTGTTGTGTTTGATTTTTTTCCTCGAGTAGCGAAAATTGCAACGTCGTGAGAAATTTTCCTCGATTGATTTAAAAAACCCGACCAATCAAATCCCTGAGTCAAGTCACATGACTGACTACTGAAGCAGCAACAACAACAGCAAAGATGGCGACGGCCTGTGCTAGTCAACTTCTGGCAGCCAACTTTCTGTTGCTGCACTCCTTTTGTTGCAATTCTCGCCACTCGAGGAAAAAAATCAAACAAAACAGACAATCGGCGCTTCGCCACGCGAGGCAAGCAAAAGAGGAAAATCCCTCCGCAAACGTTGAGATATTTGCCTTGCGTGCCAGTGTTCTCAAAGGCACGCGTGGCAGTTTCCTCCGAGTGTGCGCCGGTCTTAGAGCAGCTGTACTCAATTAGTTATATGTCTAAACAAGGGCTGATCTTCTCTCCTACTTCTACTCTTCTACTCGTTTTCTTAATCCAAACAATAGTGTTCTTGAGGCTTTTGCGTGTGTTTTGCATTACAAATTAAAACAAAGTTGGTTTAGCGGCTTAAACGAAACAAAATCTGGTGTAAACCGAAGCGAACGTTTGGGACTTATTATTGTTTCATACAATTACTAGAATAGAAAACTCTTTGAAACCTGTCGCTTGTTCTTTTCGCTTGAAGATACAATAATAATTCTTCGCCTTTTAACTTCTGATTTTGTTTCTGAATGACTTTCATTGCAAGAAAGAGAGCCTGGCATTGATAACTGAATGTTAAATAATTGATTGAAAACAAGCGACAAGAGGAAGAAATCAAAAGGCGGGAAAAAGGAAGCGCACGCACACATCCGGGACCTGCGGTACAAAACTTTTTCGGAATAAGAAAAATATGAGTGAAATATGAAAAATACGAGTGTTTTAGTTTACGGTAAAATACTGTCATCCATATAATAAATATGGAATTGTTTTCCTGAACGAAAAAAATACGAAGCTTTTGCAGACCTAAATACTTGTTTTCAACAGCATAATTTGTCGGTACTATACTCAGGAGAAAAGGCATGGTTCTCATCTTTGTTTTTCTTGAGTTTACTAGTCGGCTAACTATTATTCTCGAAAATTTAAGTTTTTGCGCTCTGTTTTTTTAGTTTGAAGATGGTGTAGATTGTTACCGCAATATAACAGCCCATATCTTTCCTTGTATTTTTATTATAATTGACACAATGCAGTTATTCGTACTCTTATGTATTTCAAATACTTCTATAATTACATGTTTTTTCATTATTACTATTCTAGAAGAATTTATTTTTTTTTATATTTTAAGTTTATCCACAACGCTCTGAAACTTTTGTTTTAAGACAGAAATGAATACTGCTTGGTATTTTTGTTTTATCCACAATACTCAAAAATTCTTTGTCAGTTTTCGCGCAAAGCAAAAATATCGTTTGGTCTTTTATTTTACGGTTGTCAACAGTACAGATGGTATTTTGTCTGTCTCATGTCGAAACGTAATTAGCCTAATGATTTAGTATTTTAATTTTGTATTTGAAATTTACATCATTTTTTAATTGAAGTACATATGAAGTAAAAGTTAAGTTTTGTTCATAAGCTTGTTTGTGTTCTTATGCCGTAGTAGCAGAGGTTTCTTCAAAATTTTTATCATAAAAAATTACGATAGTAAATAACGCTTCAAAACTTAGTAAAAATATGAAAGTATACAAAAGTATAGGTGTCATTCTCAAACAAAGACTATTAAACATATTACAAGCTATTCATACTTTAACAAAACTTTTTGAAATGTTACTTTAAGAAATTGTGTGATATCCTAGGGACAATGAAAGAATTGGAAAACTCTTAAAAAACAATTATTTGAATAATTTAGCCTTGACCGAGTCACCTTGAGTGTTAAGGATAATTTTACCAAAAACTTAGTTCAGATGCAAATAATGCAAACAACGCAATCAGTAACAATACCCAGACTGTGAGAATTGTACTGCCATTCAAAGATCAGGCCTCGGCAGGTTTTGTAAGACAACAGCTAAAATCACAGCAATAACATTGGCATTAACATACAAGCAGTTTTTAAGAGTCGATCCATTCAAGATTTTTTTCGACCTTAAGAGAATAAACCGGTGCATGATTGTTAAAAATCAACGCGTGGTGTACCATTTTAAATATGATCAATGCGAAGTTGATTATATCGGCTGTACACGTCGACACTTACACCACGGATAGTAGAGCATAAATGGCGAACACATTGCCAAGAATCAGATAGCTACTATCAAGGCGCCGAAAGGAATTTTTCAATCTTAAAGAAGTGCCAATCCAAATGTGCCGATTGAAATGCAACTTTTGAAAATTTAATATTGTGCTTTTAAAAGTTTCACTGATGGATAATAAATCATTAAAGACGTTTTTCGAATCCTGTTCTTACCGTGAAAAATCTTTATATCATATTTCGTGGCGATTTTTGTCTTTTCTGGAAAAGCCTCGACCAGTAAACTGTCTAAATCTGCTTCACGGACATTTCAAAAACGTGAAGAAGCGGCCGCCATTTTGTTTATAACAACTCTGCTAGGCTACTCACTAGAACAGATAGTAGGTAGCGCAGCCAATCAGAGAACAGCATTCGTGATAAAACGCCAATAGGTTTATACTAACAGCTAATAGAAATTGCGAGCTCGTATTCTAATTGTTAAATATAAAACAACTTTGCAGTAATGATGCAATAATCAATTACTGGTGAAGAGCCTCTACTTGTGGAATACACTGTAATAAATCTTTATTATTGTTATTGTCATCACCATCATCATCATCATCATCATCATCATCATCATCATCATCATCATCATTATCATTATTATTATCGTTATCGTTATCGTTATCGTTATCGTTGTCGTTATCGTTATCGTTATCATTATCGTTATCATTGTTATTATCATTATTAATCAGATAGGTTAATAGCACTGGGTCATCTGAAATATTCTTCCGAAAACGATATGAAACTGAGAGCAATTCTCTTTCCTTTGTAAATAGATCACCATTTACAGCATTGCATTCTGGGAGTTTTTTAATAACACGACCCAGTCCTTTTTTTTTTGCAATGGCAAATGCAAAGTGCGTTTTCTCATTCAATTCTGTTTTGTTTCCAGTGTGGTTGGAACAATACTGACCCGACTCAACAACAATTCTCACGATGGGACCGAATCCCTGAAGGTGCTACGAGCCGTGCGGGTACTGAGACCCCTGAAGTTAGTCTCAGGAATACCAAGTATGTATCCCCTCTATATAAAATATAAAATTCAATATGTAATTGCTGCGAAGCAGCTCACTATTTGGTACACGGTTCGATTTTCGGATGTCACTGGCGATGAATTTCAGAACATGCGGTATGTACGTTCAGCGGTTTGAAAC
>JAOCPT020684213.1:0-16792 GCA_026546935.2 Palythoa grandiflora
ATCTTCGTCATGGATGCTCTGACGAAGGGCTAACGCTCGAAACGTCAGCTTTTACAAATTCCCATGGCGATGATAATTTGTTTATTAATCATGAAACTGCTACTTTACCAGTGTGTTGGTCCCTGATGGTGTAGTGGTTAGCACTCCTGACTAGAATACAGGGATATGTACGTTTACTTCCCGCTCATGGCAGAGACCAAATCTTAGGACATGTGTGTTCATTTCTTTTTTTCCCACTACTGAACAACAAACATAGATGTAGAATTTTGTATTCAAAGATATGTTTTTTCCTATGGCCAGGATACAGAAAAATATACCAAAACTAAAAAAACAGAATTTATAGTGAAAGCCAAAAACCATGTAAAAAAGTGAAAACTGCTAACTGCGAAAGACACCATTTTTAAAAACCAACTTTAGTTACCTGATAAAAAAAATTGGCAAAATTTGCAAAAAATCTAAAAATTCCAATTTAGAGTTTAATACTTTAACATGTAGTGTTAGTTGTAGTTATTATATTCATGTATATCCACTATGTGTGTGTTAATTTCTCTTTTCTTATTAATTTTTATAATTTCAGAGAATTTTTATTTGGGATCTAGATGAAACAGTCATTATATTCCATTCTCTGCTGACGGGAGCATTTGCATCGAAATTTGGAAAGGTAGCAATTTTGTTTTTCTTTTAAATTAACACAGTACTTAATATTGCAAATAACATACATCAAGACCTGTTATATGATTATATTCTCAGCAAAATATCTAATTTTTGATCGGATAATTACAAATACATAAAAAGGATATAGAGTGCATTATGGCAGTTACTATGGAAACACAAGTGCCAAATTATAAACAATAACAAAATGGCTGACAATTGTTTTGCCGAACAACTGAAAGAAAATGCAAATGATCAAAAAAGCTGGACCTTAAAGTGGGTGACTGAGCAAAAAGTCAATTGTGAAACTGGAAGAGCAAGAACAGCCTAATAATAATTTAAATATTGTTCTATTTGAAATGTCTGTGTTGCTTTGTTGAGAATATTATAAGCTAAATCCATTCACGAGCCTAAGTGGCCCATTGGAGCTGGTGCTTATCTCCGGTTTCTCTAGTGTTGAATAAATGAGAGTCTTTGATTGAACGGGACACTAGTCATCGCAGTTTAGCCCCCAGCAGAAGCTGGTATTCAATTTACCAACCTTGGGAGGATGAAAAGTTGAGTCAAATTTGGCGGAAAAGAATGCTATGCAAATGTTCAACACTCAGCAAAATACATAATTTCTGATTGGATAATTACAAATGCAAAAATAGATTATAGAGTGCAATGTGGCAGTTGCTATGAAAACACCCACAACCACCATATTGTAAGCGAAAACAAAATGGCTGACAGGGTGTTTCTGAACAACTCAAAGAAAATGCAAAAAATCTAAAGTCGAAGAGTGTGAGCATGAACGGTCCAGTAATAATTTATATTGCGAATATTTGAAATGTCTATGCAGCATTGTTAAGATTATAATAAACAAAAATTGTATGAACTTTATCGTACATTTCATGATTTGTGTTTGCTTGTGATGCCTTGGGCCCTTCCATTTTGAAAACTTTAAAAAAATAACTTGTGCCTATAAATCATGAAAATTAATTAATATACTCCCACTTGTCCAACTTCCTATACTTATATACACCTTAACTTGAAGTTACATAAAAGTATTACATGTTTAATACTAATGACTGTGTGTCTGTTAAATCATAGAGGTGTTAGAACTGTTTATGTAGAGAAGATTTGTAACCCACACAACCCTCCCAGCTGGATGAGTAGCTTAGCTGGTAGAGTAACAGTCTAGTAACCCACACACCCCTCCCAGCTGGATGAGTAGCTTAGCTGGTAGAGTGGCAGTCTAGTAACCCACACACCCCTCCCAGCTGGACGAGTAGCTTAGCTGGTAGAGTGGCTGGACGAGTAGCTTAGCTGGTAGAGTGGCAGTAACCCACACACCCCTCCCAGCTGGATGAGTAGCTTAGCTGGTAGAGTGACAGTCTAGTAACCCGAAGGTCCCGGGACAAAATTCCACCAGAGTCAGTGATTTTCTTACTGACTGAACAGCAAGCATTGGTTTCACTTAATTTCATTAATAATTTCATGCTAAGAAATTTACACATGTAAGGCCAGTTGAACTGAAAAATTAGAGAATAATTTAACATTATTTTATATTAGAAAGCTACTAGTTAAAACAAATATGAAATAAAGTGGAGACAAAGAACTTGAAAAAAAATAAGCTCCTGTATTTCAGTAAGAAAGTGTTCTCATACATGTAAAACCAAACAGTTTGTATCTCAGTTGTTACAAGGTTGATGGTGGTGTGGTTGGCGCAGTGGTAAGATCTCTTCCTTCTAACCACAAGGTCCCAGGTTCAACCCCCTACTTTTTCAGGTGTTGAACATTTGTGTGACCTTCTTTTCCGCCAAAGTTGACTCAACTTTCCATCCTCCCGAGGTTAGTAAAATGAGTACCAGCTTCTGCTGGGGGCTAACCTGCGATGGATTAGTGTCCTGTCCAGGGGGAGTCAATGACTCTCATTCGCGTAACACTACAGAAACCGGAGATAAGCACTGGCTCCAATGGGCCACTTGGTGCGTAAAAGGATTTAGCTAGGTAGCTTTTGTTATAAGGTTTACAAAATAGTTGTGTAACCAGCAGTTTGAGATCAAGTGACCAGCAATAACTCAGGGACATTGGAGACAGGAGGCTATGGGGGCTATTAGGTTTCTCCACACACCCCATCCTCTTTCCCTAGCTTTTGTTATATTTCTTAACTTTGAGCAGATTTTTTGAGTTTTGTTATTGAAAAATTATCAGGGTTCTCTTGTGCAGCAAACTGCTTGATGGTGGTTTGCAGAGTGTAATAATATAAAATAAAATGTGAAAATGTAAAAGCAATAAAACATTAACAGATTGATAAAAGTTGATAAAAGTTTTAAAACGCCTGTTTATATGATACACAGTGTTTCACACCGAAGCAATCATCAGATGATGTTGATTGCCTTGGGGTGAAACACAGTGTCACTGGCATTTTTTAACTTTTATCAACTTTATCCATCCTATAATGTTTGTACCATTTTTACATTATATTTTATTTTATCAGTTTTATTATTTTTTAGCATATCTTTTTTTCAAAAATACCCTCCCTCTCCCCCAAGAATTAAAGTTTTGCTCCCATGCCCTTGTTTGTGGTAGCTGTCTTCTAACCAAATCTTTGTGTTTTACTGTTTAGGACACTCCAGCATCAGTTTCTCTTGGCCTTCGAATGGAAGAGATGATTTTTAACTTGGCTGATACACATCTATTTTTCAACGATCTTGAGGTACTAGTCTCGTAGATTTATTGTTTCTAGATTTTGCTTTGTTTTTATAAATTTTTGTGCTTTTGATGCGTCTGGAACTGTGTTTTGTTAGTTGTCTGTCTTGATGTAAAATGTTAAAAATGCACTCATGTGAGAATTTTAGTTACCCGATTCAATTCCAACTGCAGCAAATAACGTATTGGGAAAATTCTTCCAAGTAAATTGAATATATACTATAGTTTTGGAGAGTTTTTGTTGCCTCTGCCATTGCATAAGATTTCTGATCCGTTTCGTACTCCTCATGATTGGATACATTATTTTGTATTGGTTGTGTAAAGAGAAGTTAGATTCTGATAAACTACCGAGACGAAATGGGAGAAGCAAACGAAACTAGATTAGAGCAGTTTAATGTTTTACTTTATTGTATATGTGCCTCCTTTCGTTTTTCAGAAAAAAGAATCTGAATCAGATTGCTCATGAATGCACTTTCAAGTGGCTGTCTTGCAAAAGAATATATCATAGTTAGTCTCCCCCTACTAACTATGAATATATGAAATAATATAAAAATGCCGTATACATTTTGAAGTTAAAATTCGTTTAAAATTAGTCTACTGATCGATAAGTTAAATATTAACATTTACATGGTATTATTGTTTAGTATTAAAGAATTTAAAGTGAGTGAGAAATACAAAGTGTCTTGTTTGCTTGTTTAGGACTGCGATCAAGTTCACATTGATGACGTTGCTGCAGATGATAACGGCCTCGATCTGAGGTGAGTATTTGTCATCTTCAGCGCTCGACTCGCACTACACGCTTTTTTTATAAGAACCAGTAAATTTTGCCGAGGCTCATTGTTATTAATTTTTTGGCGATTTCTGCCTCAATTTGTTCTTAATTTGTTCTTATTTCTGTGAGCGGTTTTTAATGAAGAAAAAACACAATAAGAACAAGGTATTGGAAAATAAAACGTCTTTCGCCACACATGTATTGTACGGCTGAATTTAGAGGCGAACTACCTTCATTGTTTGTTAAGCAGTATTTACAGTGAATCTTTTTATGTTTTATGCTCTATCGCTAAGTTTTAGTCAATTTTCTACCACAAAAACTTTTCAATTTATCAAGCCTCAGCTTGAGCTTGTACTTAAACTGTTGTTAAATTTTGGCAAATTTGAGCCTCGTCGTTCTTATGAAGTTGTTCTTATAATAAAAAGCGTGTAACCTGATCACGCCCGGGGTTTAAACTTTTAATCCGTTTTCGTGCCTTACTATTTTGGACTGCAGTTTTGATACTGATACTTTATGTTCAGTACATTTTATGTGTTCTTGTTTAGTAGGAAGCTGCTATTCCTCGACATTTTAATAAAGTTATAATTATTATTACATTATCAATACCATATACATTTCCTTTGTGAAACAAAAAAAAATACTGTTAATTTTTTTCTGTATCCATTGTTAAACTTGAATGGAACTAAGTTTTGAGCAACTCAGCGTTAAATTTTTTCAGCATTTTGAGAAAAAGTGCCAAGAGATTTAATTATCTCTTGGGTTTTGAAAATATTATTGTTGAAATACTACACTGTGTTTTAAAGCGCGTTGTGTGCACGTGTCCCTCGTATTTGTTCACTCTCAAGTCAAGTTTGGATCATAGTCTGAATGTAGTTTTCTTGTTTACAAATATCAAGTTTCATGAGAGATCGAAAAAGTCATTTGTAACAGCATTCGTGGCTTTTACTTGTTGGCGTTAATACTTTTAGAATATTTTTACTTTTACCTTTTTAGTTTTAATAGCGTTTTTCGTAATTATTGCAGTGCCCGGTATGGGTAATCGGTCAATTGACGGTTTGACGATTGAAGCGCCATTAATATTTCTTGTTTGTTGAGCAATAAAAGTTCTATTTTCGTTTAAGCGACTTAAAGTTAAAAAAAGAAAAATTGAATGCTGCAATCATTGTAAAATAAAAGGATAAAAAATGTTGATATGTTAGTAACATTCGGAGCTCATCAACTTCTTTAGAAATTGCAAAGGCTACTCCTTGTTTATAAGTTTTCTTTTCTTTCTCAGCACATATAATTTCGAAGCAGATGGTTTCCACGCGGCAGCTACATCTGCTAATCTTTGCCTAGCAACTGGGGTACGCGGCGGGGTGGATTGGATGCGCAAACTGGCCTACCGCTATCGCAGGATAAAAGAAATTTATAACAGCTACAGAAATAACGTCGGAGGTAAGACGGTTGAGATAGCATTAACCCGAGACACACGTGTCTCGCTAGTTGCCACGCGCTGCCCTGTGCCGCTACATACTGCATAGCAAAGACGAATACTGGATTTCTTAAGCTTATCAGTTAAGACTTTTATCGATAGATGAAAAAAAGTTGCTCTTTTGGTCGTGGATAGTATGTGTTAACTTTTGAAAATTTTCTGCCATAAATAGCCAGATTCTATAATCAGTATTAATTGAGGTTAAGAACCAGTCTCGCCAAGATTTCTCTTGCCTGGCTGGCTGGGGCGAGTCTTGCTCTTAAAAATAACCATATTGAGTACAGACCTACCAGTTTGTCGATTTGAACAAGAGATTGTGCTGAAATAAAACTAAATACAAAAATTCTCAGGTGTGGAGATTAGTTTTAACATAACTAAACTATAAACGTGCATTTAAACTTATCTCTTCGTACAAGGTCACGTTGCGTCAGCAGCCTTATGTCTCTTCTCTCGCTCCCTCCCTCTTATGTGCACGATCGTTTTTTCCTTTTCTGTCAAACTTTGTCGACTCGTTCAGAGTTGTGCCTCAAAATTCATCAAGAATACTCCAATATACAGTTATATCTCGCCATTGACTGTCTCTCGTTTAGCTTACTTTCGCAATCGACACGTACATTCGTAGACAATTTTGCAAACTGAGCGCTAGTGTTGTATTACAGCATTGGATACTCTATTGGGGATATTTTATATCTTTTTCTAAGTTAGAAGATTGTAAACGGAAATCCTAGAATCTGTTTGGAAGGTCGACAAAAGAATCTGATATACCGTTTCTGATTTCATCTTGAAGATATACGGAATCTAGTTTCAAAGTGAACTACGTGTTTTTTTCTAGTTTTCTATTGACAAAATTGTGCAGAAATATGATCAGCCTTCGCGTTAGATTTTCAGGTTGTTCGAAATGTCATTGTTGATTGTCTTATTGCGTGCGCTAATGGCGTTATTAAATGCGATTGAGATGTGTAAACGTGAAGCTCGCTCAAGAAGAATGTCTACAATGTTTGCCGGATTCCTTTAACAGAAATGTCGAGCGGCTCAAACACGAAAGCGATACACCTTCTTATTTAATCTGTGCTTTGAAATCCGCGTGGATTTAGTTTCCAACGAGCTTCGTATTTCATGGGGACTTTTAAACTTATTTGAAGGATAATTGCTTTCCTTTAGTAATTTTAAGCAGACGTAGTAACGGCAATGTCTTGTTTGTCTTTTTGTTTTAGTAGCTCGTGAAAATGAAATCATAAATTTTAAAAAAATAATTGTCGTGACAAGTTGACCTGGCAATGACTACGTGCACGTTTTTTCATCCTGTCAGATAACTGCTTTATTTTTTGTCGTGTTTTTGCCCCAGATATGGTAAAGAAAAACGTAGCTGGCTAAGTGAAATTAAAGATGAAATTAAACAAATAAATTAACGAAACTTTGGATTCTGGAGCTGTAATTGATTCTTTATTGATCTTAAGGTTTGTTAGGCCCAGCCAAACGGGAAACATGGCTACAGTTACGAATGGAGTTGGAAGGAATGACGGACTCGTGGTTAACCCTTGCCCTCAAAGCACTAACAATGATTCACTCGAGGTACGTGATGTAAAGTAGTGAGTGCGGTTCACATCACAATCACTGCATACCTCAAGGCGCCGCGTGGTTGGGCGCAGTGCTAAGATCTCTGCCTTCTAACCACAAGGTCTCGGGTTCAAACCCCGGCTCAGCCGAGTGTTTAACATTTGTGTGACCTTCTTTTCCGCCAAAGTTAACTCAGCTTTCCATTCGGTAAAAGGAGTACCAGCTTCTGCTGGGAGCTAACTTGCGATGAATTAGTGTCCCATCAGGGTGAGTCGATGACTCTCATCTGCTTAACACTATAGAAACCGGGAATAAGCACCGTCTGCAACCGGCCAGTTAGGCTCAAAAATGGATTTAGCTGTACCTCATTACAGTCAGCATATAGTACTAGTACATTTAAAGAGCTGATGTGATACGTTTTATCAGTTAATATTAGTACATGAAGTGGATATACGCGTAGTGGCGGGTCCGAAAGAGTATCTTGCTCAAAATTACAACAAAGTTCTCTGGCCGAGGTTTGAACTGAAAGTGAAGCCATCTTAATCTTGGAGTGAGACATGTTACAGCACTGCACCGTTAGTTACTATTACATGTACCTATATGTTTTTATGGCACCTTCGCGGTTTATTAATAACAAAAACTTGTAAATGTATAACAAAATTTTAAATTGTTTGAACTCAGGAGTCATATCATAACTTTTAGGATTTGATCGTCCTGGTGTGTGTAGTCCTGAGAAGAAATGCTGTGAATGACATTGCCTTACGTTTCGACAAACATAGCGGAAGTTATCTTTATAAATGATAATGATAATGGCAATGGCAATGATAATGATAATGATAATATTAATAATAATAATAAGACTAAAAAGATGTGGGCTGTGGAGATGTCTTGTCCATGGATAGAGCATCGGACAAAGAAGTCCGACGACAAAACGGCTAAGTACGGACCGTTGCGATTTGAGCAGAAGAAGCCGAGTACCCTGAATATGGCGTTGAACAATATAGCATCATATTTGACGTGCTAGGGGGATGCTGAAGGGATCTAGGCCTAACAATGAGGAACTTCATTGACAGCAGGGGCTGTGACGAGACTTTCCCTGAGGGAATAGTAAAGGAACTCTACGTAGTTTTATAATTTTAGTTTTTTTTTATTGATTTATGTCTTTTATCGTCTGTGATTTAATCCATTAGTTGTTTTTGTAATAGTTTGTTGGTTTTGCTGTGGGCCCTATGTAGTTCATTTTAGCATACATACGTTTATCGACTACCATAAAAATCATCATCATATTCATCATCATCATAATAATAATAATAATAATCATCATCATCGTCATCATCATCATCATCATCACCTTCATCATCATCATCTTCATCATCATCATCATCATAATAATAATAATAATAAAAATAATAATAATAATCGGCCTTGCTAATCGCCCTCCTTGCAGTCAAGGGCTGAATTGCGAGGACGCGGCTCAACGAAGTCGGACCGCAAGCATTTTAGAGACGCACATATCACACACATACAAGGGTTACAGACACATACACAATTGCAGCCGCTTTACGCCCCTTCCACACGACCTTGGAGCACAGCACCACAGCCAGATGTAATAAGTTGGGAGTCGATTTTAATGAGGGGGGAAAACTGGGGCATCCGGAGCAAAAACCTCAGAATCTGATTGAGATCGACAAATCTCGACTCACGTGCAGAGCGCGAAAGTCAATCCCGGTTCGTAGAGACGAGAGGGACGATAGAGACGAGTGATGACCGTTACGCCAACCTGTTAGATTTGTAAGAACGCTCAACCAAACTGGATTTTGAAATAAGTCGATAAACTTGCATAATTTATGTTTTGTTTTCTTTTTTTTTTAAATGCTGAATAAATTTATATTGGGTCCTGTGAGAAGTATAATTGATTTGTTTTAAAAAATTTGTTGTAGATCAAATTGTCTGAATATTATGGTGACGACTACACAACTTGTCCCAGCGTTGGCAAAATGTCTGCTATATGGCTTGGGAGGAATTTTTCCCATTGAAAACATTTATAGTGCCACTAAAGTTGGTAAGTGTGTTGAAAATACATTTCAGTTTTTAACTAGAACTAAGAGAGTCACAGTTTGTGATACTTCGAATTCACTCTTATACTTTATATACAGTTCACAGTTTCTTGAATTGCTTTGTACTACATTACAAAGGCTATACTTTTCACTTAAATTCCGTTAAAACTTGCAGTTTTTAAATTGTCTTTACTAAGGTATTTCATCGGGTTTTGCAAAATGCAGCTATATTATCCATTTTTCTTGTGAATCGATTAACAGTAAAGCGAACAAGATGAAAAAAATCGCGGCCATGCTGTGTTTTGGCTTCAGTTCCCGCCATAACTGGGGGCGCACGCTCCACACTGATTTAACCTTTTACTGTATATTTTTTTTCCTTTGTTTCCTTTCGCCTTACTTTGCCTTACTTATTTTTCTTTATTTCGTGTGAAAAAGAAACCATTTCCATTCAGCATTTGGCTACTTCTGAGAAGCATAAATATTGAATCAAATGAGAGAACTGCATGGATCCTTTTAAAGTTAAACCACCATTAGTTTCATTTAGCTCGCTTTTTTAATGTTTCTATTTTTAGTTTAAGAACTCACAAAAAGTATTGTGGTTATTTGCTTGCTTTGTTTGCAGGCAAAGAGAGTTGCTTTGAGCGCATAACGAATCGGTTCGGGAAGAAATGTACATATATAGTTGTGGGAGACGGGAGAGATGAAGAGATCGCCAGTAAACAGGTTAGTGATTTCAGTGTGTGAAAAAGTCTTTCTATAACTTTTTCTTTCTATAACTTTTTTTTTGCTGTTTTTTTTTTACCAAATTCGTTCCTAAAGCGAATAATTTTCAGTAAATATTCATTTTTAGGCTCAGTCTTAAGTGAAAACATTAAACGATGAACTTCCTCCCAAAACGAATTTTGAAACAATCTCGCCTGCAGCTATACCAGGAAAAAAAATTGTGATAATTGCAAGTGGTATTGCTTCGGATCTTCAGTTAATAGTCAAACAGAAATTTTTTTTACTACTGTACGTATTCGAAAATTAAAGATTTTGAATTAGTTTGACTCGAACTTTCGCTTCTACGTTGTCGAACGAGCAAAAATTTATGTTTTATTGTGCGGTTTAAGATCATAAAGTTTTCAGTTAGTGAACTAAAATGAAACTGCCATTTGTTATTGTTTTACTAAATACTTTCTTAGTGTGGGATTTGAAAAACGAGTTTTGATTTCTTTTGATACCCGGCTTATTAGAAATATACCTTTCGACCATTTATATGTACGAAAAGGTCGTCAAAAGAGAGTTTAAATTTACGATATCGTGTTTCCCGCATTAAAAAATACGCTGTTAGATAAAATACGCGTACATTTCTAAATTTTAATTTTAAATATCAAAAGCTATACAACAGCGGCAGCTATGTTTGTTGAATGAACAAGAGACTCTTTTAGAAAACCTTTTATTAAGTTTAACCATTTGCTGCGTTTATTAAGAGTAAGACCCAGAAATGTAACAAAGCGTGAACATTGTATCACAAATCTACAGAATACCTCATTGTTTAATTGATTGTAGTGGACGTTTTCTATCTATTTTCAAAATTTCGAAAAATCGAATTGGGTATGAAGGCAATAAATCACTTTTAGTTTTACTGGCCGAAGATATTACGTCTTTCGGACTGTGTAATATTTTTTTATTATTAATTACAGTTAGTATTCATCGGTTGTTTTTGTAATAACATGTATTTACATGTTAGTTTTATAGTTCATTTAATTGCGGTAGTCATTCTGTGCCCGAAGTTTGGCTTTTCTGATTTTTGATTAAGTCACTTGTGAAACTTTATTTGTGTTTATCTTTAAAAGGAAGTTTCTTTTATTTGCCGGGCTTTCCACTTGTGTTTTGTACACCCAAATCTACTTTCAAAGACAATATCACTCACTATCTATGAAAAACTTCCTGTCAGCAGCTGTTTTGGTTATATTTTAAAAACGATGCTTACTTTTGACATTCGGCATTTGTAAAGAGTTTGGCCTTGGGTGGTTAAAAAGTTTTATCTTCTCGTTAGATTCAATTCAAAACAGTCAAAAGAGAAATTTGAGTCAACCGTCTGCTCAACTCAACACCAGCAGCGTATTTCATGTTTGTGTTTTGCTCTGGCGAAACAAACGGTTATAGGAAAATAAATGAAAACTACTTTTCTCTTACAGTATTTAGTTTAAGTGTTTTTCTCGTTCGAAAAGTCGCGTAACGTGTTTTAATGGAAGTGAACCCGAGCACTCACTAAGCTGGTTGTCTTTAAAAACTGTGTTTCTTTTTTTCTTTGTCTCTTAATCTTTCTGCAAGCCGTTTCTGTTTATTAACAGTACTTCAAAAGTTTCAGATTTCTGTTTACTTAGTTTTCGATTTTTAATAAGTGTGTTTTGATATAGCCAAAACCAAATGAGTTATTTTTGCGGTATTGACGTTTGTCAAAGTGCAAAGAGAGAAGTTTCATTCTTGTTTGTCACAATTTCATCTCAGTTGCTTACAATTTTATTAAATGTCAGAAGATATCATTTAGAAAGCTTAATTTTGCTTTAAAAATATTTCAAGCCGGCTGTGATTTATTTATTTTTGCATCTGTTCAGCTTACGTGATTATTCAGTCGCCGTTAATGTTCTTGACCCTTGGGAAAAATAAATTGGTTGTGTTTAACAATGGCCGTGGCCATTATACCATTATTGTTAAAAAAAATTAAGAATGCCGTCATTATTCTTGTGCTTATAATTTTCCTGTTGTAGTTCTTGGTCTTGATTATCAATGAAATGTAGTACAAACGGCAGAATACGACTCCATGCGTTGATTAGTCCAACCATGCAGTAATACCTTTTTTCGTTAACAGGTTAAAAAAAATGGTGTCAAAATAACGCATGCGCACGTCTTGTCTTGACGTGTTTTTGCTTCGGCACGTGATTGGAAAAGATTCATTGTTGCTTCGTGAATGAATCGATATTAAAACACCGTAGCAAAGACATAGATCTCCAAGATGAGACACAAAGAGTGGTTCACACTTGTGAAATAAGCACAATCAAAAGCACAAGCATAAAGAAACTGTGTTCACATAGGTGAAATTAAGCACAAGAAAATGACATTGTGGATTGTGTTGTGTTATTTGCTTATGCTTGTTTCATGGATGTTCACACTGGTGAAAGAAATAAGATAATCATAATCATAATCATAAGCATAAGCACAAGAGAAAGGAAAATGTTTATTTTTCTTTTGCTTGTTCTTGTGCTTATTCTACTGACCATGTTTAAACGCATGTAAGGAAAAGCACGATTTTCTTGTGCTTTTGCTTATTGGTATTTCACAATTGTGAGCCAGGCGTAAGTTGTTCAACATTCAAACAAGATTAAGCTTTTTCCATATGGTTGCCACTACTCCTGGAATTCCTGGAAAACTCCTGGAATTTTGAAATTTTCTTCCAGGGCCCTGGAAAAACAGATAATTTCCCAGTACTCCTTGAAAACTCCTGGAATTTGTGGAAAAATTTTCAACAGTTTTATAAGCAAACCAATACCAGCATTTGACGCACGATTGTACCTTTTGTATTTTGTCAGTGTAGACTAAATTTCAGGAATCTTTTTTCTAGGGATTGTGGTCATTTTGGTCCGGTTTTGCTTTAACTGGAAAGCTGAAGAACCGCACAATTGTTTTGGTAGCGTGGTTGGGTGCTGGAAAAATATATTTTTTACCATGGAAAACTCCTGGAATTTTGCAATCGTTAGTCAGTGAGAACCATGAATCGCATTTTTGTCGTCGTTTTTTCAATTAAAACACCTTTGCCAGTCAAGAATTTTACAATCCCAGCAAAGTTTAACTCAATTCTTCGCGCTGGTATGCAATGATTGTCGTTTCTCCTTTTGCGAGTCGATCAACAGCATTTAATTAGAGCAAGTTTAGCAAATACGGAGTTTGCAGGTTCAACACCCCAATGCATTCTGCGTAATTGAAAAAATTGCGCAGCATGCTCTTCCCGCCAATTTTTATTTCGTTTTTTATAACACTTGCGCCACCCGAAGCAGATGAAAGGTTGATGTGCTCGAAGTGTTTTATAGAAGTCAAAACTTGCCTAAAATGTTTCAATAGCTGCTAGAACCCACATACAGAACGGCCAGTGAAATAAATTCACTTACGACTGCCGTGTGTTTCCTAATTTTTGAGTCTCGAACAAGCGTGAATTTACTTTTACACTTCTGGGTTCTTTCTGAAGATTGTCTTGACCCACCATTCTGGCTTAATGATGCCAGTCTGGGATCTTCTATAGTGGAAAATGGCTCATAAAGTCACTTACAAACACAATGTTTACCCGCTTCTAACTTCCGTGCAAAATGTGTAAACAAACGAAATTAACTTACAAATGATAACGTGGCGAAATAATTCGAGAGCTATTTATGTATCAAAAGAGCGGTAATTCCCATGAGAGAACGCTGTTCCGTAATGTGTGCTTATGAATACGGTTCAGTCAATCTTTTTAGCTCGTTTTCTGCTTTTTTAAAAGCGTTAAAAAGCAGGAACATTTTTTTTCACTGGGGATCACGTAAACGCAAAAAAATTCAAGAAAATCGTAAGTTAATTTTTTGACCTGAAATAGTCACTTAGGCCATTTTTGCACCGAGGTCTTCATTTTTTGTCAGATTTGAGTGGCTTTCAATGACAAAATGGTAGGTACGAACGGTATTGATAAGGTTTCAAAGGCTAAAATCTTCTAAATTCAGATGAATGTGATTCTACAAAACACAAAAAAGCGATCAAATTTGGATTTGAGTTTACCCGCGGCGAGGCAAAACAATAACTTTGAAGGAATAAATACTTTCTAGAATTTGGATGAAGCAATTTTTTTTACATTAAAAAAGTGATGCAGGTCATTTTAATGTTTGTTTACAGAGTAAGAATCTAGTCATTTCACATTTTTTTTCGGACTGGTTTTGCCGCTATAAACGAATTAAAAACCGACACTGACGACATGGAAAAAGCAGAACTTACTTAAGAAGTTGCGCTTGAAAATGTTATATTTCAGCTGCAAAACAGGACTGTGGTTGTACAAAAAAGCAATGCTTACCTCAATCAGTCTGACCGTTTATCATGACAGGTTCCTTGTTACGGGCATTCAGGCACTGTAGTTTACATTTTTCTATGTTAACCTTCAGCCCAACCCTCTCTCCTTCTTCAGTAACTCGGTTAATTTGGTCTGTATATGCTTTTTACTTGATGATAATAAAGCAACATCGTCAGCAAAGTCAAAATCTTCAAGTTTGCTGGTAAATTTCCATCTTAGACCGGTACTGTTCGTGCCATCACGAAATCAATAACCAACAAGAAAAGGAAACCAGACATATTGCACCCTTGCTTGACACCAGTTTTAATTTTAAACCATTCCGTTATATCACCATCGTCATCCAAAATAGCACACTCAAAATCATCATAGAAAGCTTTCACAATGTTTATGATCTTGGGGGGTATTCTGTAACTCTTCATAATAATCCACAAACTTTCTCTATGAATGTAATCAAATGCTTTTTCAAACTCAACAAAATGAACAAATAATGAAGTTTGCCATTCCAATGATTGTTCAATGATGTTTCTCAATACGAATATATGCTCAGTTGTTCCCCGCCCACGAACGTAAGCAACCTGTTCTTCTGCTTGGCCTCTACGCCATCACGCATCCTTGTGATGGTAATGCCACTCAGAACCCTGCTGACAATAGGTAGCTGTAAGCAGCGTGAACCCCCGCTAATTTTCACAATGATGTAGGTTTCTCTTCTTTGGGAGCCTGAAGATCAGTCCTTTCTTCCATGTATTTGGTACTCTTTCAGCAAATAGTTTTTAAAAAAACTATTCAATGTGTCGGCAAGTAGATACAAACTTGAAGTAATGTAGATAAACAAATTATCATCGCCGTGGTAATTTGTGAAAGCTGACGTGTCAAGTGTTAGCCCTTCATCAGAGCATCTATTTGCTACTCTCTCTTCAGTCCAGATAACATCAGTTATATCCTTCACTACTTTCGTTGCAAACTTGATATTGCCTTTAAAGAACTCTGCAGGTATCCTGTCTACTCCAGATGGTTTACCGTTCTTTAGATTTTTGATAACTTCCTTTATCTCACTTTCCAGTGGTGTAGATACATCTGCTTCTTCGATTATTACAGCGGGTACTATATCTTCCTCGCTGATGGGGTCGATTGGACTTTCTCTGTTCAAGACCTCCTTAAAATGCTCTAGCAATCTTCTGTTCTTGCTCACTTTATCTTACAATGTCTTTCCTCGTTTATCACAAATAGCTGCCATTCTCTTGGGTTTTCATTACTAAGGGTTTTGGTGATGGTGTAGAGTGTCTTCATGTGCTGTTTCTGTGCAGCTGTCTCTATCCTCAGCAATCCTCTCCATCCATATGCGCTTGTCACGTCGTACCTGTTTCTTTACTTCCTTGTCTTTGTTCTTATACTCAGCGTGCCATTTTTCTTTAACCTTTCTGACTTGGAATTTAACATCTTCTGCTTAATGCACTTCCTTTGTTCGATTATTAACCACGTTTCTGCACTTATCCAGGGTTTCCTTCTCACCTTTCTATAACCTAAGACTTCTTCCGCTGTCTTCACGTATGCTTTCTCTACCACACTCTTTAGCTCCAATCTCACTTCTGGATCATCTTTGTTTTCGCAATCTCTTTCTGCTTCAGATGTTAAAAGCTGGTACTTTTTTTACACTTACTTTGAGTGTTTATTTTATTTAAGATTCAGATGTATGGAGTCGTATGAAAAGGATTTTTGCCCTCTGTTTTAACCCAAAGCAGAATAACTTGCTAAGATTTACTAATCATCAATTAATCCGGCTTTCAAAGAATTTACTCTTTCTTCTCTGTTCATGTTTTCACAGCTAATTTCCATTGTTTTAAAAATTATCTCTTGACAACAGTAGGGATAATATTGATTCACTACAATTGTTTTCATCGTTAAAATAGTAATAATCATTTATCTGTCATACAGTAGTCTCTTTTGTCATTATCATTCCTTTTGATTAGTATTAGTCTTGAGGGTTTACTTGTGTGCTTGTTTTCTTATTCAGTACAATTTCAGTTATTTTACTAAATTGGACCAGGGCACTTGTTCAGATGATGTACAATTAAGTAATTTATCTGATTTCTGTTGCTTCTAAGTGGAGATGACTGTGAGCGCGAGCATTTCACCAAGGTAAAAGATGCCTTCAAAGCATTGTGTGGCTTGGATATCGAGGTGGTTGAGGAGCCCAGAGCTAATAAATTGGTAGAAATGTATTTGCGACAAGAAATTGCGTCTTGTAAAGATCTGATTCATACACAGGAAGGAGCTTATGAGATTGCTGAAAAGCTAGAGAATTGCGCAGAGAGGGTAAGGAAGAAAACACCGCGTGGATGTCGATCTCTTGGTCTAATTGCCGCAAAAACACTAGGAGAGGGATAAAAAAAATCTGTGATTAGGATGCCTCCAACGGAATGGAGTGGAGGAGAAAGAGAGTGTTTGATGGTGCTGACTGCGACCCAGATGTCAACAGCTGATACTGTGTTTTTGGATGAGCCTGGCCACTCACT
>JAOCPT020684822.1:0-16776 GCA_026546935.2 Palythoa grandiflora
CAAATTTCATTACGTTCGAAATGCAAGGCTCCGTGTATAATACGCACCAGATTTTGAAGGTCATTACAGAACAAAAAAGTGCGTATTATACACGGGTAAATACGGTAGATTTTTATGAAAAACTTTGTTGGCCTATTTTTTAGCTCGTGTATAAGTCGAGAGGCAATTTTTTGGTTAAAAATTTTGTCTTAAAGGGTCGACTTATACACGAGTAAATACGGTAATACATAAATTGAAGAAAAGGAACTTTATTTACATCAGTCTCCAATTTATTTGGCAACAGCCATATTACTAACTGGAGAGACAGCTCAAATCTCAATGAAAAGGCTGATTGTTGTGCCGGAGGAAAACCAAAGGGCTCGGAGAAAAACCCTTAAACCTAAAACCCATTTTGATCAAATACAAGCACCTCCTGACAAGCACCTCTCAACTCAAAATTAAAAAAATGATATAAATCCTGTCAAAGAATCCTGTTCTTAATTAAGAACTCTCCAAATGTTTATTTGCTAGAAAGCTTTTTGTTAGCAACACAACTGTTTTCTTTTTGACTTTTATACATTTTTAGACACTTTCACTTTTTTAGTATTCTTATATATTCCTTATCATAGTTTGAAGTTTAATAGGAAATAAATGGACAGCTTTTAACCTGAGCCACACTAATTCCACACTTCCTTGCCAGCTCCTCTTTAGCTTCTTCACTTGGGTAGGGATTACTTAAATGTGAGTAAAAATACTCATTCAAAACCTCTGTAGCTTGCTTGCTAAAATTCCTCCTTTTTCTCCTATTAATTAAATAAAAGATGCACTGAGTAATGACCTGCTGCATTTCAATCAATTCTGTTAGTTTTTGTTTTCTTTTCAATAACTTATCTCATGTTTAAATCAGTCGCACTGCGTTGTATGAATTCAGTTGTTTCGAGAATGGTTTGAATTAACCCGAATTATCAACTTTACATTTGTCTTGTTAAACTTTGTAAGTTACAAGTATGTTTTTCAGAGTTGTATTCATCTTATATATCATAAAGTACTGTTTCTTAAATTTGTACACTTACAGTGCTCGAAACTCATTTTCTTTAGCACTAGTCACTTTGCTAGTGAGTATGAAAAAGTACTAACCCATAAGTGGGCTAGTGGCGAGTAGGTCCATTTTTTTACTAGCCCAGCATCAAATTCTACTAGTCCCAGACCAGTGGACTACCGCTAGTTTCGAGCCCTGACTTAGAGTTTACCATATACAGCAAAGCCCATCACACTTTGCAAAGAACCAACTGGTCTGCCTTCTGCCAGTTGACACTCTCGATTGTGTTGTGTTTATATGTACTGTTGAGTGACTTTAAAGAAACATGAGCTACTGACTCTTGATGAGGAGAATGGAAAACTACTCCCTTCGCAATAATGTTAATAAGTTACTGTATTTACTTGAATAAAGCCTAGTTTTCATAAGATCGCACACGATCATCGGATCTTTGAAAATGCTACCAGCAATCATCATCGATTTATAATAATAATAATGATAATCTTTATTGAGGAGATCAATTTCACTGGTACGTGATTTACAAAAGAGTCCTCAAAAAATTATATGAAAGATTATATAGAAAAACTTTTCAGCAGTCAGGCCATCGCCAGCAATTGTGAGCAGCTGTAAGCGACCGTCAGTGATTTTATGGAGACACATTTCAGTGATTGAGCGACCATAATCTATCCCACAATGCATCTAATAGCATATTATGACAATCTCCCGATCACTGAAAAGTATTCCATATAATCACTGGTGATTGCTGGCAGCATTTTAAGTGATCTGGCGATCATGTGGAAACTTGGCTTTAGAAATTGATAGCAATCGCCAGTAACTGTGTGCAATCCTACCCATCAGTGATACCGATGATCCTGCAATCCTGAGCGATCATATGGAAACTAGGCTTAGGTACCACAGTGATTATTTAATTTTCAGACTTTTTTTGGTATGGAACTTACTTACTTTGCAAACTTTATGGTGCAGCACTTATTTGGAACAACACTTATTTGAGGGTGAATTTGAGTAAATACTGTATGTATTTATTTATTTTATTTATTTACAACAAAACCTGAAATGAAGTTATTATAAGTTGCTCAGAGATTATTAAGAATTCAGTCCCACCTTGCATCTAGAAATCTGGATCTCAAAATCATCACTGCTTCACACGTACTCTGCTTTAGCTGCATCTGTATGGCACTGAACTTGCGGTGAATAATACCAACCATTCGCTCAATTTCCTTTGGTGAGATTGGCCTTGTTCTTGATTGTTCTCTTAGTAAATTCATAACATGTGTTGTAAACTCATTACAGGCCTGTAAAAAAAATTAAAAAATAAGACCAACAAAATTTTCTTGACTATATTAAATCCAAGGCTTTGTGCCTGAAACCAAGTTTATACAAATTCTTTATCTAAGTTTGGGTAAAAAACTAATGATTTTCTAATTTTTCACTTACCTGCTCATATTTTTCAAGCTCTGTGTGATAGATCTGTCGAATCTGGTTTAGTTTTTGCCTATACTCAGAATGTTCCACCTGGTTGTCATGTACACCTGCAGCTGCAGCAGCTGCAGCTGCTCCACCCCCTTTCTCAGGACCAGCCACGCCTTCAGCTAACAGCATATTATCAAGTCTCATAAGCTGAGGGTCTGGCGGTTCTTCCTCCTGTGCTCCACGAATACTGAGAACTGGAGCATGAAAAAAAAATGTCAGTTTTTAGGAGTTCTGAGTACCCACATAACTCCTAAAAAGCCGTTCAAACAGATCAAACATTTTGCTCAAACATTATCCAACATTGTTGGATGCAACATGTTTGACCCGTTTTAACAGCATGATCAAACATGTTGGGCAGTGCTGGACAATGTTGGACGATGTTGGATGAAGTTTGACTTTGTTCAAACTTTTCATCCAACATTGTTCAACAATTTCGCTCGCGTGATAAAAAATATGCAATAATTTCGTACCCAGGTTCTGGAATCTATATATCGAAATCCCACATTGTTGGATGATGTTGGATTCATTTGAACACTCCAGCATCCAACACAATCCAACACTGATAAAACACCATCCAAAATCACGCAACAATATTGGATAATGTCTGACCAACATGTTTGATCTGTTTAAACGGACCTTGATTGGTGGTGAGATGCCCAAATAATGCTAAAAACTGATGAAGTCTCTGTATTAAGGTTATGATGTGCTATAATTTTATCATGATGTGTAAATAAGAAAAAAATTATCATGATACAATATCTGAGACCCCCTTTATCACCCTGGATCATGGGGCAAGAGGGGTAGAAGAGATTTTAGCAGGCCTCAAAGGTGCAAGTCTCAAGGGGGGTCCAAGCCACAAAATTCTAGCAAACTACACTTTCTAAAATGCCAATGCTTTTATTTCTGGGAGAGATAGTGAATAGTTTTTGATGGGTCACTTACTTATTCTAATTTACATGTACAATAAAAACCTATGGTTCTGTAATTTGGGTCTTCTTTAAATTGTTTTTAAAAGTGATGAGTGAAATTTTAGATTTTAATTTATTGTTTAGGCTGTTCCAGATTTTCATGCCTCTGTAATTGAAAGTTCTTTGTCCTGACTTAGATTTAAAAAGAGGGATTTCTAGGTTGTTACTGTTCCTGGTCTTGCCGTATTTCCTTTTCTGAAATTTGTCACGTAGGTAGGGTGGAGTTTGTTTGCTCATGATCCTATACATCAAGACAGCTTCTCTGAACTTCAACTGTTTGTTGATAGGGAGCCAGTTGGGATGTTGGAGAGCAGGAGTGATGTGGTCAGATTTGTGAGTGTTTGTGATGATTTTGCGTGAGCTTGGCTTAGTTAGTAAGATTTTGACTGCCAAGCACAAGGTCCCAGGTTCGATCCCTGGCCTTGTCTACGGTTGAACATTTGTGTGTCTTCTTTTTGCCACACTGTCCATGGACAGGGATGTTAAGCCATTGGTCTAGTTTCCTAATCTCTCAACTCTCAATCGGGGGACTTAAAAAAACCACACACTTGTCGATAAGAGTAGGGTTACGGCCCAGTATTGCGGTCTGTCCTTGGTCGCAGGGGGCATTTATCCTTAAAATTATGATATTGTAAACTGTATGATGCTGTCCTGTCCTAAAAGTCCCCCAGCATTATTGTAAAACCCTAGTAATTCAGCCACTGACTACAATATGGGTTGCAAGTTGACCAACCAACATTATTATTATCTGGAGGAAAAGGTATTCACGGACTGAGCCTGAGGTTTCTTGACATTTTTCACTGACATGTTAGACCAGACTGTACAGCAGTACAGTAGTTGAATGTGAATAGCTTTAAATATTCTTTCTAGCAAATACAACAGCAAACAAAGTATGTTATATGGTATGATCACAGGGAAATAACTGGTGATAAAAATGGTTTGTTTAATAAAAGTCGTGAATTGGCTGGGCTATGGGAAGAACATGTTTATTAGACATTCCTTTTGCATACTTTAAAAAAACATCAAGATTCTTTGCTGGTTATTTGCGTTTTATCTTACTCTCAAATTTTAGTAGGAACAAAGCAAGTTTAGTTTAAATAAAAATTATCTGGTCTTGCAGCTGATCAAATAAAAATGCTTGTAGACATATATCAAACCGTACAAACAGAAACTATCTGATTGATGAAATCCGTTTATACTCGTGATCAGCAAGCGCTGGTGTTTTGATTGCTGACAATAAAGAAGGCTTTGAAGCAGCCATAAATTCATACTGCAACGAATACCTGTTTTTGTTTAAATTTCCTCACCGCAATACCGATCGCACTTTAAAAGGTTAGTGCGAAGTTTAACAAATTTCTAAAACTGATATATTGATTTTTCGTATCAAAGTTCAAGGCTTGTTTTCAATCAAATAGATATAGTTTCAATATGGCTGTAGGAGCGATATAAAAGTATTAAATTAACAATCATAAATGAACAACTGTAGTTTCTTTATTACTTTTTTATGTTAAATAATAAACATGATTAAACTTATCCCATTCATATTTGGATTATATTTATAAACCGTAATCAGGAAACAGAACGAGTTTTCCAACGCGTTTAAAATTATTCGTATTCAATATTTCCAGAAAGCCTCAGGGTATTTTCTAAAATTTGGCGACACAAACATGATTTTCCTCTTTCTAGAATTACGTGAACTTTTTAATCACAAAGGAACTACATACAGCACTTTGGAGTAGATTGTTATCGTTAACAAAGCGTCAAGATTCTTTGTTTGCAACAGACCGCCAAATAATAAACAGCGATTATCTTTGTCAACTCTTGCTTGATGTTTCCAAAAATAATGAATAGACTTGCAAGTTTTCATTGCTAATTTGCACCAATGAAAATGTAATCTTTTTTCAATGTAATTAAGTTTTGGTGACATCTCAAAACACGAAAGTTGAAAACACAGTATAACTTTAATATTTATGAAAACAGCGATTATGCCGAGTTTGGTTTTAAACAGATTGTTGAAAGGAAAGGCGTAAATGTTATCTTCTGTATCATATTTGAAATTCAGCTGTTGAAAAGTTCTGCCTCAAATCGTTTGACAAATACAAATAAAAGCAAACTACAAACTAAGAAATAAACTTTAATAAAACAGTTAAAAACAAGTGAATAGTTTGAGAGAACCAAAAGTCACGCAGCGAGCGGTCCGACAACAATACTGTACGAAAAGATCAGCACATCTTTACATGACAGCAATAATCTTCAACGCTTTCTAAACATACAAGCTTAATAAACGATCTGCCATTTACTTGCCTGTTTTTTCTTTGATCTCACAGAGCACATTAAAAAGGGCGGGCTTCATACGATGGCAGTTCAGCGCGTGTTTCCTAAATAGACAAAGTCAGACAACAATACACTCGATCACCATCAATATCAAATGCTGAAATGCTCGATGAAGATCGACAGCTACCGCTTAAATCTATACAATAATAAGGAAACTGACTGCCACATTGTCACCAGTGACTCTTCAGCTAAAGGATCATTTTAGACACGACCGGTTTTCATCGACAGCAAAGTTCACGTGGTCACAGACTCACCTGGCTTGCGCCTCGTCCAACGACTGATCTGTAATGTTCATTATCTGTTGAAGAATGTCTCCTATCTCTTGCTTTTGTGCTTCATCTGACTGTTTCGCCATTTGATCAACATGCTGTTGTTGAGGGTGCATCATGGAAACTGGGGTTATATTAGATGGATGATGCATGATGCGACCGTCACTGCCTGCCTCCAAAGGTTGGGCCATTCGCACTCCGCCACTAAAGCGCAAACAAAACAAGCAAGAAAGCGTCAGGTCTGCTCCCTAGAGTTGAAATCATGAGTGGCTCGTTTTTTTACGGCAGGAAATTCGCGCCGACAGACAATTGACTGGAGATTAAATTTAGCTCTTGTTGGGAAATGTTTTGGTGACTAAAAGGCTGAGTGTTCCGCACGGCTGGCGGTCGTGCAAGTATTAAAAGCTGCCAGTCAACTCACGCTTCAAACAAGAAACGTGTCAATATCCCTCGTGTTCTCGAATGATTGACACGACAAACGAAAGCTATTAGCATTCGAAATCATACAAAATTCATGAATGAAATAAAAAACTCCAAACCTAAAGCTTCCCTGAAATAAAATTACGAGCGTTGTTTCTCACCTCAAACTCAGACTAGTTGAATACTGGTAAAATCTAGCTTGAGGATTTCGCTCGGCTTCGAAACGCTGGCGTTCCGATGAGCTGCTTTCCAAGATGGCGGCCAATCCGAGACGGTATGTCAATATTCATTAGAGGTTGCTATGACAACAGACAGCAGCTGTTGTATGGTACGGGAGACAAAGGCAAAGTGTAGAAAATGGGCGGTGTGCAGCGGTTATAAATAATTACTACGGAAGCTCGGACGATCCAGAAAATAAAATTAAAAAAAACGTTTATCCATATAACACTCGAAAACCCGCCATGTAAACAAATTCATTATAAGGTTGTCATTTTCACTTCAAAAATATTGCTTTTTTTACTCTTGACTTGAGTTGAATAGGATTTGGTAACGAAATATGAACCATATCAGAAATAAGAGTATTACTTCTGGTAAAACTACATTATAGTTATTCAAACGCACACCCTTTTGTTTAGAGGAAGCTCTTGGAATATATCTTTTAGGAAGCGCCGTGGGCACATCATTGCATCAGAGAAGAATCGCGATCACGCAACCAAAGTTTGACAAATTTCGCCGTGGCATGAGAGTTTAATTTCTACCCAATATAATATTCCTGCTTTAAAGCTATTACCGTATTTTTGGGTCCAAAATCAAATACTTTTGTATTTTTTGCCCACGAAGTCGAGGTCAGTTTTTGGCCGATTTTCTCGTCTCAAAACCTCAAGAAAATACTGATCCATTATTTTGGCGTCTTTCATTGTTCCAGTAAAACTCATTGTTCTATCATTCCTAACAAATCAATTCATTACAACAAACCTATTATTACAATGCAACAACCCATTATTCCAATTATTCTTGTTATATTAATTATTCTCTTTGATCCCCCGAGAATAAAGCCGGAGGCGGAGAACAATGCACTAGGCGACTTTTTTGACAGCTTTATTGACATTAACAATGACAATTGTTTATTCGTGCATATTTTTACAAGAAAAATTTAGTACTGAGAGAACAAAGAAACTTAGTTGAAGCATTTAAATCGATTGGGTCAGACTTATACTTTTATACGCCAGCTGTTACCTGTTATCTCGCCTAGTGTGAAAGGATTTAGGCCAACGGCTGTAATTCAGTCGTAAAATGGTTCATCATGAATATCCTAAATTAATCATTGTATCTACGGAGTAAAACATTGGTTTATAGTGAATTTATCTACCGATGTGATGACGTGGTTTGTGGTAATTGGATGTCAAAAAGTGAAAAACGAAATTTATTTTGCTATTTTCCTTCGCGTGAAAATGGGTTTGAAATCCGGCGCTCGCCTTTCACTTTTTTCTTACTAGGGGAAACTCCGCCCGGAGAACTTTTGTTAAACGTTACTACACACGCTGAGAAACAATAGGCCATTTCCGAATTACGCTCCACTGCTCACAAACAAAACCTTCAAGTCGAGACTAAGTGCTCACTTTTCATACATTTGCTGTATTTTTGAGCACTTGGCCTCGACTTGATGTTTTTGTTTGTCGGCGCGTAATTCGGAAATGGCCTATTTGTATAGTCTTAGCCTCAATGTGAAGATAAATATGCCTAAATGCCAATGTAGTTTTACACTGAGTATTTTGCTGGAGGTGTGACTTCTCGCTCTCTCTCATGATCACCAGTATTTTTGAATATTTAACAACAAAACGAGGCTAACACTACAAAATGAATCTTCAGTCATTGAAATCAGCGGCAGTTTGGAATCTGAAACTGGTCTATTTGAAAAGGTTTGCTTTAATTTATTTTTTGGCCTTAGCGCTAACTGTACCTAGTGCAAATATAAAATATTATGTTTCACCAGAGCTTTGTAAGTGTGATTTCTTGACATCAACACCTAACTACTCACTCTGGCATATCAAAGACGGCCCTGATGGATGTGGTAAAACAATCTCACTGTCACATGTTATTCATTACTGTGCATCAACTGGTTGGCTGCTACTTCTTGTACCAAGCGGTTAGTTCCCACTTATGTTTAAAGTTACTTTACTTGTGATATATATAATAGATGTATTTATTATATAAGAAGAGTGTCTTAAAAGGTTTTCTACCACTGAGAAATGTGGTATGTAAACACACGTAAAAATAAGATAATTTTACATGTGTAAATATCACTTTTCAGCCAATCAGTGGCCTTGATTTTCCGAAATTTTCAAAACACGTAAAACTATTTTAAAAAAATTTAAAGTACTTCTGAAATTTTCCGAAAATTTCCAAAGATTTTCCGAACACTTCCGAAGATTTCCGAAAATTTTCCAAATATTTTCAAAAACCCATAACTGCATAAGAAACGGGTTTTTTTAATCATTTCTGGAGCTTTCCATAGATTTTCGGAAACTGTAAGTGTTGGATAGTTCCGATGATTTCCGAAGATTTTCCATAAACGTAGGCATGGGATAAAGTATGCAATGCTTTCTTGGGGTAAATGTTTATATAATAAACAGAATAATACATAGTCACTTAGTTATGGAATTTATTTTCTTGTGTTCAAGTGACTATGTATTATTCTCTATATTATTTTGGTAATTGCTAAATTTAAACACAGACTGCCAATCTCAGGACTTTAAAATAAGGAGATGTCAACAAGAATAGAGAGAAAGTAGAAAAAATATAAATAGGGTTATCATGAATGGTAACATAAAAATTTAATAGACCCTTCTCACGCCAGTGTGACATTGTAAAATATTCCATTTTTCAGAAAATGGAACTCATCATCAGATTTGTCAAATCAATAATAGTAAAAGTGCAAAGTTTCGATGAGATTGACCTAAAATCGGTGGAGATGTGAATATTTGAAGCTAAATGTTTTTGCGGAATTTTTACAAGACATGTGTCTTATGTGTTTAGCATGATATCAAGGTGTGATGGTCACGCAATGCCCTCCCACTATAGGCGAGTTTCTGTATACAGTTTTTGCCTCATTAGCATACGCACTTTTCTTTCTGATTCAGCTACAAAAACAAAGCTTCTGAATAATAAAATGGTTCTGCAAAACAAACTTTTTCTGAAAATATGAGATTGATATGCTGAGTATTCTTTCCATGATGTGGTTTTAAAAACTGGAAATTTTAGAACGAATGTATGGGCTCATTATCGTTCTTGCCTTCAGCTGTTTTGAGGTTTTTTGAGCATGGATTTATTCTTTGAACCTATACATATAAAACCGAAAATTCGGTTACTTATTTCATTTGATAAGTATTCTCAAGTTTTAAAGTCAGTTGTTGTTTATCTTTGTTTTTTCTCCGACTTAAGTTGTATGCTAATGAAGCAAAATGTAAACAATGACGTCAGCAGAAACTCGCCTTTACGTTTATTTGTAAAAATGCTTAGATTCAAAAATTAATTTCTTTATCAACTTAGGGGCTATAACTTTGGAAGGCAGCAAATTTACTAATATATGTGACAGTAATGTGACAAATTTGAAAATAAATTCTTTTTACTTATAAATCAAACATTTCATTGTGTCACACAAAGTGTTAAAAGGGTCTATTATCACAAAACAAACATATGTATTAAATGTTTCTATATGGAAGTTTGCAACTTTTCCATTTAAAACTAGAGAAAGCACTGCTCAAGTTGACTAATCATAAACAATTCTGAGTCACTGATGGGAATCGAACCCGCAACCTTCTGGTTAATGGCCAGATGTTTTTATATAAATTAATGTTGCTGAAACAAGGAGCGTTAAAACTATTTAACTAGCTTGACAGTTGACTCATAGTGGTGGATTTACATTAACATCAAAAAATTTTGGACGAATTTATTTTCGTCCAAAATATTTGTCCAAATATTAATCCGTCCGAAAATTTTTAGCGTCAAAGTTTTTTTCACTAGGATATAGACCATCGATTTTCATTTTAAGGAGAGTTATAGTTTGTTTATATTTTCTCACAGTTTGATGCTATACGAAAATAATCTCGTTTTAAGTGTGCAATGAAGCCTCTTCCATAGCATCATAGTTCCGTTCAATTAGTTCTTTTAATACTAAGGCAAAGAATTTGCCGTTTTGCATCCTCAATCTTAACGATTTGCTAATGCCAATGATCAACTTGTTTAACCAGTCCACTTCCTGAAAATGAACTAAATGGACCTGTACTGGATGTAAATAAACTCATTATTTTGTCTGAATTTGTTTTTTTACATTGAGACAAACGATATTATACTGCACAAACGTTTGTAATTGCCTTCGGAACAGGTTTGTAACAAAGTTCTGTTTGCTGCAAAAAAGGTGTCAGAAATTAATTTGTCCGAAAATAAATTGTCCGAAATATTCTGTCCGAAATTTTTTGATGTTAATGTATGTATCTATATTAATGAAATGTTCTGTACACTTCAAATGAAATAAATATTCGGTGTTTTAAGTCCAAATGTAACTGTGATATGGATGGTACAATGGTGAGATCTCTGCCTTCTAACCACAAGGTCTTGGGTTCAAACCCCAGCTCAGCCGAGTGTTGAACATTCGTGTGATCTTCTTTTCTGCCAAAGTTGACTCAGCTTTCAATCCCAATAAGATTGGTAAAATTAGTACCAGCTTGCATTTGCTGGGGGTTAAACTGTGATGGATTAGTGTCCCGTCCAGGGGGAGTCACTGACTCTTATTGGCTTAACACTACAGAAATTGCAGATAATGATGTCCCCAATGGGCTACTTACTTTAGGCTCCTAAATGTAATTTCATGGTGACCTTTTAACAACATGTTTTGAGTTCGCACGCGCCTTGAAAGTCCTTGAATCTCAAAATAAAAATTCAGGGTCTTGAAAGTCCTGAAAAATGCTGTCAGCGCTGGAAAGTCCTTGAAATTTGTAGCTAATTTCATCCAACTTAGATTCTAGAGTGCCTTATATGAAAATATATGCTACTGGCAGAAACGTAATAGTAAAAGAACAAATAAAAACGATTAATCCTTTGATGTTGCAGTGCGCGGAAACCAAGAAAACTGGAAAATATGTCCTTGAAAGTCCTTGAAAAGTCCTTAAATTTTTAGTCCAAAAAAGCGTACGAACCCTGTCACTGTGACGTCAAAAAAATTATGTTCTGTTTCCGAAGTTTACGTTGCTCTTGAAAACCAAGTTTAAAAGTTACTTTTCACAAGCGTCGAAATAGTGGAAGGCCAGAAACCAGAGGCTCCTAAATTTCTCCCAAGACTACTGGGTTGACTCTCTTTGGAGCCCGCGAGATTCCTCGATATTTTGGTGTTCAAAATAGTCAACTCTGGATTCCATACTATTCTTCAGCAGAGTTTTGTGTAAACGAAGTGTTTGATTTTGATAGAAACGTATAACTTTCTATTCTTTCTGAAACTTGAAGTTAAAAGGTGTAGAAGGAAGTATTTGCTTGCGATGTGACCTGTTCACCAACAGGACATTTTGTACTGTATAACATGACGTGTATCTTAATGCTGTATAATGGCGTTGCTGCCCTAGAGAGCTTTTCTTGACTACTTTTGAACCGCTGATATTGTTCATTGTAGGATCTTTGATTCACTTGTTACTGACTCACACCTGGCAACTCAGTTAACGTTATCACCCAGTATCTCATGACTGAGTGAGAACACAAAGTGCGCATTTCACCCACTGTCCGGATCACCGTGTGAGATATTAACAGGTGAAATGTCACAACCCAGATATTATTGAGTCACTAGTTACTGATTCTCGTCTTGCCACTCAGTTATCACCCAGTAACACATGACTGAGTGAGAACACAAAATGCGCATTTCACTCACTGTCTAATCACCGTGTGAGATATCAACAGGTGAAATGTCACAACCCAGATATCATCGAATCACTTGTTACTGACTCACATCACACAACTCAGTTATTACCCAGTAACTCATGACTGAGTGAGAACACAAAATGCGCATTTCACTCACTGTCTAATCACTGTGTGAGATATCAACAGGTGAAATGCTGCTACCCAGATATAATCGAGTCACTAGTTAGTGACTCACATCTCGCAACTCAGTTGTCACCCAGTAACTCATGACTGAGTAAGAACACAAAACGTGCATTTCACCCACTGTCTAATCACCGTGTGAGATATCAACAGGTGAAATGTTACAACCCTGATATCGTCTGGTCACTTGTTATTGACTTACATCTTGAGACTCAGTTATCACCCAGTTACTCATGACTGAGTGATAAAAGTTATAGGCGAATATTTTCACTCGCCAATTATGTTCAAATTGTACGCCTAAAATTCGTGTTGTTTTTGCCACCGTGTCTTATCCTCTTGTATAGATTACAATGTTACTCTAGAGCCCTTTAAAGCCAAGCTTAAAAACGGCGGTGTGGTTTGCACAGTGGTAAGATCTCTGCCTTCCAACCACAAGGTCCTGGGTTCAAACCCCGGCCCAACCGAGTGTTGAACATTTGTGTGACCTTCTTTTCCATTGTCCTGGGGGCTAACCTGCGACGGATTAGTGTCCCGTCCAGGAAGAGTCAATGAATCTCATCCGTTTAACACTACAGAAACCGGAGATAAGCATTGGCTCCAATGGGCCACTTAGGCTTGTAAGAGGATTTAGCCTTTTTTTAGCTTGAAAACGTGCTGCCTGGCGTGGAAATAAACGCGTTTGGTGTAAAATTTGGGGGTTTTAAATAATCACTTGTTGATTTTCAGGAAAATCATGATGTTATTGAAAATAGATCAGTCTCATTTATCAAACATTTCCTGTTCGTTGTTACCTTTGAATCCTATTTTCTTGAATTTGATAATGAGTAATTTTGATAAATAGACCACTCAATGTTTTGCTTGCTCAGTCGATAACTCCAGTGACGCTATCTTGAATTATTCCCAGAATGCAAAGTACGCCAAACTCGTTTTCAGGCTATTCTATCGTGTTGGTGAATGCACTGGGTCAAGGATAACATAAAAATAACCCAAGTCCCCACCCCCACAAATTTTAGTTTGGTTAGGTATCAGTTGTCCCTTGGTCAGAGGTGAAAACTGTATTATTGTCTAGAAACGCGCAAAACTGGGGAGTCAGGTTGGCGTAGCGGCCATCACTCGCATTTCCCACCTCTGCGACCCGGGTTCGACTCCTGGGCCACTCTACACGTGGGCTGAGATTTGTCAATCTCTATCTTACTCCGAGGGTTTTTCTCCGGGTACTCCGGTTTTCCTACCTCCCTGACGCTGTGCTCCGAGGTCACGCATGCGCCTGCGTAGTGTCATTTGCGGCCCGAGCGAAGGTCCGTATAGTGGCAGCATCCGGCGCCTATATGTGCTTTCGGTTCGACCTCGTTCAGTGAGTTGTTAGCATAGAATAACCACTCTATGGAATGCTAAACGAGCGAGTTTATTATTATTATTATTTTTATTAAAACTGTACCGACCTGATCACCCAACGGGTGGCGAGTTAACGTCACAGACGCAAAAATGCTTCTCAATGGAATTAAAAATATTATTGGAGTTTTTGTGTATTATTTAGATGTTTACATTTTTTGCCTTTATATGTAGTCAAAACTTTCTTAAAACAGCAACTATCTGTCCACAAGCTTGTTTAAAAGGTATTTGTTTTGCGTAATATATAAATTTCTGTACAGTTTCTGTATCTTCATTCATAACCTACTCTCTACTGTACAACCGCCACATAAAGGAAAGAGTGAGTAAGTGCTGACTTCTTACGTTTTGTCCTGATTCAGAAAGCCTGATTTTTTATTCAAAAACTTTAAAATCGAGCGCGTTTTTATGTTTTAGTATTCGCAACCAGTGTTTGCCTTGTGATCAACTCGGCTATAAACAGTTGAAACTCAGGAAGAAAATCAAAATGACTGAGTTACTGGTTTTAGGTTTAATTCGGCCCATTGGAGCCGGTGCTTAACTCTGGTTTCTGTAGTGTTAAGCAGATGAGAGCCAATGACTCTTTCTAGACGGTACACTAATCTGTGGCTGTTCCAGGTTAGCCCTCAGCAGAAGCTAATAGTAATACTCATTTTACAGACCGGTTGTTCAAAAGCCGATTAGCTCTAACCCTGGGTTAAAATTTAATCGGCTATTTTGTTTCAGTGCGTTATGGCCGATAATTTAAACTCAAACTTCACCTGACAAAAGTTTTGTTAATACATAGTAACTCTGTCAAGAAAAAAAATAACTTTCACAAGCAGGCCCTCAAAATTCTGCTGTTCAATTTTTTACTAATCCAGGGTTAAGCTAATCGATGTTTGAACAACTGGGCCCTCGTAAGGATGGAAAGCTGACTCATCTTTGACGGAAAGGTCACACAAATGTTTAACGCTCGGCTGAGTCGGAATTTGAACCCGGAACTTTGTGGCTGGAAGGATCTTGAAACCACATCGCCGTAGACTTTTATTCGTTCTGGGCAGATATTTGTTTCAGTGTTTAAAGCAATTTTAAACTGCTTTGTCGTAATGTTTGTGTAACTGTTTTTTAGGCTTTTGTTCAAAGCCGGAAACGTCACAGGACTTCATTTGTGTCCAGCTCGCCACTCTGTAATTTCAAGCCAGTACTGCAGGTTAGTATAATTTTTACCCCTGACACATATGTTTATTTTTAATTTATCTTTTGAAACTGCGATTTTATCATGTAATAATCCCGATAACGAACTGACGGCAAAATATGGTTGTTGTGCGTTTTCAATTTGCGCCGATGAGTGGCGAATTTTGTTGGCTACTGTTTCTGAAGTAGCAGTGATTACTTTGTCAGAAATTAAAAATTGTACAAAATTGTGGGTTATGTTAGAAAGTCATAGCTGAGATATACATTTTTTCTTCATACTGGTGGACTTTTTGGCTAAAATTCGTAAGTGTTTCCAATGAATTGTGATGTGAAATAGCAGAGTTTAAAGATTTATGTCTTGCTCCAAAATGTAGGACAATGCATTATAGAGGTTCATATATTAAAAATTTATTTGGAGCGATCAGATTTATGGACTCTAGCTATAGATATTTTGGCTTATGTCTTGGCAAGAATTGTATATACTGCCCAGCTTTTCCTCAACTATTGCCACCGAACTACTCAGATTTTTTATTGAAAACCCTGATTGTGGTAAAAGAGCACACAATTTTTCCCCGCGCTTCAGTGATCAGCAGCAGTTTCGACGAAACAAATTCCAGATCTTTTTAAAAAATCATTTTTTTCTAAAAAAAAATTGAGATTTTTTATTTCTCGCCTAAATTCACGTTGCTTCATTTTTTAATTTACATTTTTTTGATAGATTGCTAATTGTACAAAGAAACTCGATTTTACGTCTATTTACGTCTCATTCTGTACTGGAGTATTGTTAAGACCTGACTGAATACCGATCACAGTGGCGCTATTTTCTCAAATTTGGTAATGTTCGAACAACTAAGCGAGGAAAGCGGCTTTCTCGGGTTGTCAGTTTATATTTTTGAGGGGATGAAATCTAATCTTGTTTGACAAACTTTAAGACGTAGTAAAAGGGAGCGCGACAGCGTGTTTTTGTTACTGATAAAATCTTCAGCCTTGTTATTTTTCTAGTATCGTTTACAACAATTTCGTGTATAGCTTTTGACCACCCAAGATAGAATGGAAAACAATAGCAGATTAAAAGAAACAACCCGGCCAATTTGGCCATAAGATCTCTTTCTTTTTTTTTTTAAAAATAAATTGTGCCTGTGAATATTTTTTTCTATAAATATTGTTAATGTATTAAGGATAGTTGGCAATGCAAAGAGAGTTGCAATAAAGTTTGATTACAACTAAGTATACATAAGACGTAAGGTCTTGATTTGCCGGATTCAAAATTGTTCAGCCTAATCGATCAATAGTTCAGCCTAATCGATCAATAGTTCAGCCTAATCGATCAATAGTTCAGCCTAATCGGTCAATAGTTCAGATTTTGAAATAGCCAAGGATTTTAATAGCGGAGATAACCCCTCATTTTCGCGTTCATACGATTTCGGTAGACTTATATACTTACGTACGCAGCAGTGCTCCATATGATTTATACTTACATACTTATATACACAGCAACTAAAACTTTGGAACAAGCTAAATCCTTTTACGAGCCTAAGTGGCATATTGGAGCTGGTGCTTATCTCCAGTTTCTGTAGTGTTAAGCGGATGAGAGTCATTGACTCCCCCTGGACGGGACACTAATCCATCG